>BCJH01000006.1:171755-356875 GCA_001600275.1 Cutaneotrichosporon curvatum | reverse complement strand
CATAAAATAGCTCAGTAGGTGCGTAGAGATGCATAGAATCACCCGCACGTCTTTGATTCCGTGTAGCTACTCTAAACGGCCGCGTAGCGGCCGTCAACTGCTAGTACATTCATTCACCATGCCCGAAACGCGCCCATCGCCAGTAGTTGCGGGCGGCCTGAACCTTCCCATCTTTGAAAGGCTAAAGGACAAGCGGGTTGTGCTCGCGTCCTCTAGCCCGAGGAGGAAGGACATCCTGGAGACGGTCGTGAGTCAGCGTTCGATCGCCCGGTACACTTGCAATGGCTGACGCCAGGGCTTCCGTCCAGAGATTATCCCATCGACCTTTGCAGAGAATCTGCCCAAAAGTTCGTATGATGGGCGACTGGCGGATTATCCCATCGCAACAGCAGGCGAGAAGGTCGGTGGACCCGCCTTGTGTCGGCTGACAGCAGGCGATGGAGGTGTACGAGCGGTTGATCAGGGAGAACGACGCGGATCCAGCCCAGCTTGTCATTAGCGCCGACACCGTTGTTATCTTCCCGCCCGAGCAGGATACCGCTGAGGGTGGAATCTCGGCAGGCGAGAACTCTGAGATACTCGAGAAGCCTTTGGACAAGGAGGAGCAGTTCCGGATCCTGGACTTGATGTCCGGCCGAAGCTGCGAGGTGGTGACTGGCGTCTGCATTGGTGAGCGGTGGAGATGGACAAGCTGACAATATCAGTGTATCCCACTCTGGAAGCCCCTGGCTTCAAGTTGCAATCCATCTCCTGTTCGACTATCGTACACTTCTTCGAGAACTCCGTAGGTGCGGCTGAACCGCAGAGCTAACGAATGCAGACGGAGGAGATCACTGCCTATGTCGACAACGGCGAGGGACACGACCGTGCGGGTGGATTCGCTATCCAGGGACTGGGCGGCCTTCTGATCGACCGCATCGAGGGTAGCTACGACAACTGCGTTGGCTTCCCCGGATCACAGTTCTGGAAGTGGATGTCCAGGCTGGACGAGGAGGATGCGTTTGAGGACCTTTAGAGAATAGATGTACGGTGTCTTGTCGCATATCACAGCAGTTAGATGGCAGCACGAGTGCGGAAAGCATTAGTACAATACTCTGTCATTATCTATCTAGTAGGAGCTGCGCGCCGATTACGCAGGCTGACTACGGCGACGTCCCAGTTCCCCCCTAGCCTTCGCTTCCATCGCCAGCCCATCCACAGCATGAGCGGTCCGCCAGCATTAACAAGCAACAGTACCACGGCGAACACGCGCGTAGCACCGTTAGGCACTGGGATCGGTCCCAAATATGTGACTGGAGCAACTGGAAAGAGTGATATCGACAGCCAGACCATGGAAGCTGTCAACGCGAAGGAGAAGGGTCTCCCCGCTTCCTGAGGCGTCAGTTCTGAGTCGCTTCGGGAAAGACTCACCCGCACACCTTTGGCTAGCGTTGGCCAACCTGCAAAGAGCCCGGCTGCCAGCATGACGAGCGAGTACACATGAGCGGTAGAAGGGAGCCGTGACGCTAGCACCACAGACGCTGACAGCGCAGATGTGAGAGACAGAGAGGATGTAAGGCTGTCGTCAGCACGTCCAATGTTCGTTTACCTCTTCTCCTCTACGACGTCGTCGTCCCTTGCCCCAGCACCACTGCTCCTTCGCCTCTTCGCTCTCCGGAGCCTGGCAAGTTTCCGCGCATCCGGACCGGTGCTAAAGTCCGCCAGCAGTAGGTGTACAAAGAACAGTCCCCCAGCGAGCGGCCAGATGGAATCGGAAGTCGTGGCAGCCGTCAGCGTGCCAAGGACGGGTGAAAGGAGCCCGAGCAGAAGCGGGGGCAGCACAAGCGGCCGGATGGCAGATGCTGCCGGTAGTAGAGCTGAGTGAGTAAGCCTCCGTCACACACCTCACTCACGTCCGACTTGCTTAGTTTGGGCCGTACCCCATCCAAGGCGCCAGAGGCCGTAGGCGAACAGACCGATGGCAGCGCAGCCCCAGCCAACCTCTGCCGCACCCAGCGCGCCTTCCAGCATGGCGTAAAAGATAGCAATAAACAATACAATGACAGCCATATGCTGCGATATTGGCAGTGCAGCAAACAGGAGCGCTAGCAGACTCGGTCGGGGTCGAGGAGCTGCACGTCAGCTCGCCTCTTGCATTCAAAACAAACGCAGGTCATCCAGCTCGGCGAGATACGATGGCGGCACGTAGTTATCGGGAAACGGCTGGCGCCGCCACAGAACCTTCTCCCACACTGGCGCTTGCTCTTCGCTCTCTGCCGCGGCAGCGTGTTGCTTGCTCGCCGCGGCCATGAAGTGTCGCTGCTGTGTTGACGTTGACGGTTGGACACAGCGCGTCGTTTGTATTTCCTGTTCGTGCCGTCTACCGAGCCAGGCACGGTCATTAGGCACCGGTTGACATGCCGATACAGGACGCAATGTTGTCATGTCTGATCCGATTTGTCTGCCTTCTGTTGTTGACCTCTCGACACGCTTGACGCCCGCCGGTCATGGACGAACACAACGGCACGCACGAGGTGTCGCTTCGGCTTGACTTGGAGACCTCTGCAAGCAAGGTGGGCTTATATGCTGTTACAACCTGACAGCAGCCGCGCACACAACATAAACGTGATGCCAATCCTGGACGACCTGCCCTTGCCGGAGGAGCCTCGACGAGTACTCTCGTTCCGCATGAGCTGCATCTTGCGGATCTCCCAGTATCGCCAGCCACCCGATCTCCTCTTGTCTCTGCAGTGACACTACCGCCATCATACACAGGCGAGTATACAGACGTAGAGCTCGAAGTCGAAACAGAACGAGAGTTGGAACATGCCGAACGTAGCGCTACGTACTCGTCTCTGCCGCCTTCCCCCCGAGACTACAAAGAGCACGAGGTGGAGCTGGACGACGTATTTGGTCGACTGGACTTGAAGAAGCTGGAATTGGAGTCACCCTCCAAGCGCCGGCGATTGTCTCTCGAGTCCGCATCCGCACTCGAGCTGGAAAGCGAACGCGACGACTTGGACCACTTCTGGCCAGCGCGAAGTAGACGGCCGACTATTGAGGCATCGCCTTTGGAAGAGGGAGAGCAGTTCTTCTCGGCCCGGAGTAGGAGACCAACTCTCGATGGTTCTCAAACCACCCCCGCCGCTACAGCGCTCCCACCGCGCTCGCCGATCCAGGAGGAAGACGACGAGCCCACTGAGGATGACGAGAGTGACGAGCCACCGGACGTATCACAAAGCGAAAGAATCAGCATCTGGGACCTCTTGAGAGATGAAGATGCTGCGGGACAGTGGGAAGGCTGGATTGCCGATGGCAAATGGTGAGACGATGAGCAGTGTAATCTGACAGCAGGGAGCGACTCGCCAACTTTCTCGCCGTGCCCGTCGCGGTAGAGAAAGTAACGACTTTTGGAGCTCTACTGTGTCTTGACGGCTTCCTTTACAACTTCACCATTCTTCCAATTCGCGCGACGTTTGCGATGACGAGAATTGTATCACGACTGGCAAGGCGACAACCGATAACCCCGCTGCCGCCAGCGCACGCCCAGTCGATCTTGAGAATCCTCCTCCTCGTCATCCCTGCCACCGTTCTCCTCGTCAGTACGGATGCCAGCAAGATGTATCACTCTGTTCGCGGTCAAGATACTATCAAGCTCTACGTCATCTTTAACGCTCTTGAAGTAGGTGGGGTCTGTGCTCACATGCTAACGTTAGATTGGTGACCGCCTTTGTTGCGCGTTCGGTCAAGATGTGCTCGACACACTCTTCGCAAGAGACACCCTAGACGTGCTCACCTACAACACCAAAAACAAGTGGAGGAAGCGTGAACACGTTCGTCCTGCCCTGTACTTCACGCTGTGCTTGGGTTATGTTTGTGAGCGCTACCGGAATCGAGCCTGAACTGACGACAGTGCTGCACTCCCTCATATTCCTGTATATGCTCATTGCCCTCAACGTCGCCATCAACTCATACGACTACACGCTCATCTCCCTTCTAATCAGCAACCAGTTTGTCGAGATCAAAGGCTGTAAGCCTAATGGGGCCGTCCAGACTGACAGTCAGCCGTCTTCAAGAAGTTCGAAAAGGAGAACCTCTTCCAGATCATGTGTGCGGACATTGTCGAACGGTTCCAACTAGGCCTCATGCTTGCCGTCATTGCTGTCCGCAACATGGTTGAGATGGCGGGGTCAGACCTTGCCTTCCTGCCGAAGAGTTTCACCCGCGGCAAAAGCTTGATGGAGCGCATCCTCTCGGTACGTCTCTTGCTCGCTCCAGCTCACCCTCAGCCCGTCATGTTTGTGCTCGCGTCCGAAATGGTCGTCGACTGGCTAAAGCACGCCTTCATCGCCAAGTTCAACCACGTGCGCGCAACAGTCTACGGTCGCTTCACAGATGTGCTGGCTAAGGATGTGCTGCTGGCGGGCACAATCGGAGGTGGTCGCGGACGGCACCAGAAGCGCAAGGTGGGGAGCGTAACCGTGAAACGAACTGACGGCGCAGCACCCTATTCTCCTAGACCAGTCGCCCCTCATCGCTCGAAGACTGGGCATTGCCTCTGTGCCACTGGCTGTCCTTGTGATCCGCATTAGCGCACAAGTCGTCGGCATGTTGACTATGACCTCGTCCCACGCCATCGACGGGCAAGTCACTACTGACTGGTTCTGGACCGCTCTCAAGTGGCTAGCCGGTATTCTGATCGGCGTAAGCGCCTGGGGATGGTAAGAGCAGCAAGTGACAGCTCGCTGATGTCCTGTCTCGTTGCCATCAAGGTGCTGCTCGGCCTTGGGTTGCTCTCGTACTCTGCTCTTCGTCAGGCAGGTATGGATGAGCGGGAGGCAGAAGATGCAGTTAACGACTTTGGTCGAGTACCAGTCGGGATCAGCAAGGAGGAAATGGCAAGTGCCGCTTCTGACAACACTGACACCCAGGCTTATAACAAACAGACGACAGAGTACCTGTCTAGAGCCGAGGACGATTTGCCTGATCGCAGCCAACGCGGCCCATCGACAGAGAAGCGAGGTGACAGCCTGAGTGGAGCACGTTCAGGCAGTGCCAAGACAGGGGGGAAGAAGAAGACGTTCCGTTTGGAAGAGGTGGAGCGCTGGACAATGGTCAAGCGCATCTGGTGATGGGATAGCTGGTCTGTGATCGGGAGATGCTCGATCCGGAGGCTGAAACCACCAGTGTTACCCCAGCGCCGTTGTAACTCTAGCTCGATATAGTGCATATTTACTCTTGTGCCTCTGGTGCAGGTGGTGGGGTTCGGAGGAGAGACGTGCCACGAGTCTTGCCGGCAAAGTCGTACTTGTCCTGCAGAGTCAGTATCCGTTCAGCAGGCCGGAAGGTCGGAGGGCAGGAGGTGCAGCACGCAGCTGCCGTGCAATGTGACAGCCAAGACAAATAGAACCAGCGCTTCGCAAGACGTGTCAAGGCTGTCCTAACAGCCCCGACTCGCCCTGCGAAGCCATCACTTCCGCAGGACTTCGGCACTCACATCGTAGACCCAGGCAGCAGCAGCAAGAGTTGCCGGAACGACAAGGCCAAGCCACACAACAGTGCGGGTGGCACGACGGGTGAGCTTGAAGTGCTGGTACACATTCTCGCGCATCGCCGCCCAGCGGTCGATGGCGGGGTCGTGCTGCAGGTCAGTACTATTGAGTGGACCAGAGAGATGGACCGGCGGGGCAGACCGAAATCCCGTCCAGGAAGCTCCCCGAGTGGCATACTCACAAGCATGTGGTCTGTATGTCAGCATGCACACCACGCTGCGCGTCGCGCAACTCACTGTCTCCTGCCATGGTTGCTCGTTATCGATGTAGTAGAGTTGGCGAGCTCGCGACCAGTCAACTGCAGCCCGATGCAACCCACCCCTCGGGCTCGCCATGTGGGACTTTGATCCCGCTCCCAGTGATATGCCACAGCGGTGAATCGCCGGTGCGTCGTGCCGATCACACCTCCACTTGCTGCTAGTGGCAAGGTCCACCTTCGACGAGCATTCAAGCTCTCGACAACAATTCCGCTCCATCAGCCGTAGCACAATGCGCGGACGCTCGAGGTCGCCGCAACATTCCCAGCGCGACTACTCGCCGTCACGGCCTACCTCGCCGAAGCCATACGACGGCAGGGTCCCTCCCCCACGACGCAGGGGGTCATTCGAGGACGACCCCTACTCCGCTCCTCGGAGGCGGTACGAGGATCACGACCGCGACGTCTCTGCCAGGCGGCACGACGATCGCATACCACCACCCAGGAGATACGATGACGACTATGACCGGAGGTATGATAGTCGCGATGATCGCCAGTATTCACGCCGCGACGACCGCGACGACTACAGTCGAAGGCGGCATGCCGACGATGGGCGAGGCAGGCATGACTATCGCGACGACGACCGCCGCGGACCATCACGCAACTCGGGCCCAGTACCTTCTGAACCCAGCCGCGATGTGATCCTGCTTGGCTTGGACCCCGAGCTCTCAGAGGGCGAGCTGACAGGGTTTCTGCGAACCGAGCACGATGCGCCTATCGAGTCGGCCAAGATAGTGCGCGATCGCGCGTCGGGGGTGTCAAAGGGATTCGGGTTCGCCCAATTTGCTACTTTGGAAGACGCCCAGTCGTTCATAACTGCCAAGTGAGTCACGATCGAACCTTCATGCTGACTTCCAGCTTTCCTATCATCGTGATGCCGGCTCTGTACGCGCACTCGGAGGCGAGGCGTGTCAAGATAGACTTTGCAGGATCAAGGCCGGAACTTGGCAGCCGTGGGCCGGGTCCAGCAGCTGCGTTTGTCCCCGCTCCAGGACGGCATGACGGCACTCGAGACATCGGTCAGCCTGGCGGTGCCCAGCGTGTTCTCCTTCTGCGCGGTCTCGACCCAGGAACATATGCAGGGGAAGTCGCGCGCCGGCTGGGCGAAGAGATATCACGCATGCTCGGCAAGGGTGTGCACCACGGCGAAAGCTGCGTGTCGCGTGTCGCCATGATCGTCGACCGCGCCAGTGGCCTAAGCTGGGGCTTTGCGTTCGCCGAGATAGTCACGCCAGAACTCGCGGCTGCTCTAATGCCTTTTCTCTTCTTGCCTCAACACCAGCCGACCGGATTCCTGATCAATGGAGTGCCGATTGCCGCATCATTCGCCAACCCCAGCGCGTTCATACCAACACCCGCCGAGGGTGCCAAGTTCCTACTGCGCGCTGCAGCTGACGGAGGCATCGGCTCCGCCACAATCGAACATCCCGACGGAGAGCACTGCACCTATTGGCATCAGCAGGCTGGTGCCGTGGAGACGATCCCCCGAGGCGCCCCGCCAATACCAACCCGTGGTCAAGCTGTGGAGTTGTCACCAGATGTTATCGCGTATCTGGGCAACCTCTCCGGGCGGTCCAGCAAGAACAAGAGTCAGAAGGCTGAGACCAACGCTCAGCCAGCCGAGGCGGCCAGCGAGGCGTCATCGGCAACACCGGGCAATGGTGGTCCATTGTCGATGCAGCCGTTCAAGATCGGTGCAATCGGTGGTGTCAAGAAGAAGAAGAAGGAGGAACCTGCAATGGTCACGATCATGACCAAGAGTCTGCTGGACGACGATGACGAGATAGATCTTGTTGGTCAGGATACCAAGTTGCTCTCCAGGAGTGAGTTTCGGTTAGCGGAAAGGGCGCTAACTCTGGCAGCTAAGGGCGCACAGATCATCCCACCGACGTCGACGAGCAGGAAGGTAAAGAACGCAATGACCCGTCCACCGTATAACATACTCACTTGTCACTAGGTACTCGGCAACATATCAAAGTGGAACACAAAACAAACGGAACTGGCGGCTCCAAAGCAAAAGAAGAATCCCAATGGACCTCCTCCTGGCATATCCGCTGCCAATGCTGTGGGTGCTGTTCAAGAGCCAAGGGAAGGAGGTCCTGTGGCCGGTCCTCCCACATCGTCTGTTGTGGCAACGGAGGAATCGCGGTCGACAAAATCTACCTCAGAAACTCCCGACTTCGACTTTACAGACAAGTCCAACTTTGCCACGACCGGCAAAGTTGCGTGTCTCCTGTGCCAACGCCAGTTCAAATCGGAGGACATGCTGCGTAAACACTACGCACAGTCAGATCTTCATAAGGCTCGCATTACACTAAACCTGAACCGCGTAGGTTCAGGCCAGGACATAGAACTGACATTGCTTTTTGAAAACTTGACCCAACCAACATATCACAAATCACACACACCCCCTCTCTACCCCACCGGAACTGGAATAAATTACGCTACGCTGTTACATCTTGATGATTCAGACTAACCTTGCAAACTCCACAATCCTGCAAGCAGGCAAGCGGCGCAAAGCCCTAGCCGAAGCTGCCATACACGGCACAGACAAGAGCCAGTACCGCGACCGTGCTGCTGAGCGACGGGAGGTCCACCATCTTCCAGATACACCAAACATTGAACTACCGCGCGCCAAGTGGGCTCAGCAAGCGGCTCCCGCTGCGCCCCGACGTGAGCCCAGCCCTCCGCCTGTGCCTGCTGCAGATACCTCGAATGTCGGCAACCAACTCCTAGCCAAGATGGGCTGGAGTGCTGGTACCGGCTTGGGCTCGGGTGGCGACGGCCGTGTCGAGCCTATAAAGGTGCAGCAGTTTGAGGAGCGGGCAGGGTTGGGCGCTGCGAAGGGACGCGACCCGGGCAGCTGGAGCGGCCCTGGCGGCTGGCAGAAGCGCGCAAAGGACATGGTAAGTCAGAGTGGATGCCAGACATTCGGTCATGAAGTGGAGTATGCTGATGAGCAGACTCAACGCCGCTACGAGGCGGAAAAGTAGCCCGACGACCACTAACGTATGCTGTCTTGCACATGTCATTTCTTGCCTTCGTTCGTTTTCCAAGCTTTTTGCTGGACTTCTCACACTGATTTCTTGCGCTCTCATGCGTACTACACGCAACCGTCAATAAGCATTTGCATGACTAGCTGCCCAGTCCCTCAATGAGGTAGTGCACACATTGGCGGCATGGGTGCTGGTGCGAACATATGCGACGCAGCCGCATGGGAGGCTTCACGCACGAATCTCTCCATGCGCCCAAGGAAAGGTTCTGCTTGAACTCGTAAGAACGAGGAAAGACCTAGCGATACAGTGGTTCATAATACAGTGCTACAGTACGTTCATGGCTCTCAGCAATCGGCGATGGGCGATTGGCATTCGTAATATAAAGTTACAGGACTCCCCGCGATCCTCGATGGGCTCTTGTCCTTCGGCGACACGATGCACAGTTCGAACGCTCCTGTCACGGTCCGCGCCGGCGCTTCACTACGCCGCTTGCGCCTCACCGCGCCTCTACGCTTGAGATTAGAGCCCGCGGGCAGAACCTGAACGACGTAGTCGTCTGTATACCAGTAACTCGGCTGGGAATCGGACATCGGACCTGCTTGTGGACGTCGCGACTGGGACAGAGGGGACAAGGGCGGCGCTACCGAAGTGGTGTAACGGAACGTTGCTGTTGGATCACAGGAGAGCTCGGGGCTGCGGCGAGGGGTTTATTGCTATAGAGGGTGTGCAAGGGCAATCTCACATGACTTTTATGAGGTACCGGTGACCATGCTGGGGACAATTCTTGCCTTAGTAACGAGTCTGCCCTTGCAGTCAAGCGGTGTCCCCGGTGATCCATGGAAAGGGTGAGCTTTGTGTTTGATAGCCGTCGCCTGGTGTCGGACATGATCTCCATTTGGTCAGAACTAGGCGTCTCGAGTCAGATAGCACAGGTGAAGGGGGAGGAGAGTGGTGAGACAAGTAGTAGGAAGGCCTCTGCATCACAACAAGATCAACAGGACATTGTAGGGCCGTATCAACAGTGTTGTGATGGTGTGTGATGCAATATTTGGAGGGAAGATCTACAGTAGGCTTCAAGCCCGTGTACCGTCTTCTGGATTATGGTCGAATACGGACGCGCTGATTCTGTAGCACGGCTGTGAAGCGCATGAGTATCCGCGAAGGTGTGAAGCACTGTCACGAAATCTGTCCTATAGAAATGCATCTTGTGATGATGCAGAAGATGCTGGTACCCCGTAGTACATCGACTGAAGTAGCGCTGAACGGGACCTGGCCAGGTTGCGTGCGGCGTCAAGGACACTAGACTTTGTCATTCATTTTGACTCCTCCACACAGCAGGGGATTTGCTCTGAGTATTCAGACAGCAGGGGTAGGATAGAGCAAAAGGCTAACGATACAGAGGTGCATAGTACAGTGCTAAAAGCTACATGGATGATGGTGTCTACGAGTGGCAATTGTCGAATGGCATGTGGCGCCACATTCATCGACGATCGAGCCCATCTAACTCTCATACACGCCTGCGCTTCACGGGCGCCTTGCGCTTGAGGGACGAACCGGTGAGCGACGGCTGAATAACATAGTTGTCTGGGTGCGGTTCACTGGATGCAGCGAACCTCTCGCGCTTCACGCCGGTCGTGCGCTTGAGAGATGAGCCCGCGAGCAACGGCTGAACAATATAGTCGTCCGCATACGGTCCGTTTGATTCAGGAAGCCTCTGGCTATGGTACACCGGGGCAGGATGCCAGTTGTTGCGAGTGTCTGCAGCAATATTCGACGTTGGGCGTGGGGGAAGTGGTGGAGGCGCTTGGGATGAGGAGCGGCGGAACATTGTTGTTGTTAGAGCTTGTTGGGGTGTGTTGGGCTAAGAGCAGTGATTGGAGGCAGAAGAGTGTTGGGCTTGCGTTGTTGGGTCGATATCTAAAAGGTATGCAGAGGGTTGTTATATAAGCTGTTGGTGACCATGGATGGATTGCGGGGAAGATCTCATGATTGCCAGCAGCCAGGTTTTTGCCGTGAGCGTGATCCATGAGAAACGAGGAGGCCAACGTCTGATTTCTCTCACACGGTAGTAGACACCGGTTTTCACAGGTTAAGAGGTAATCATATCGAGCAAAACAGCACAGGCGAGAGGGGACGAGAGTGGTGGGTACTACAGTACACCAGTTGGTCCCGACATGATCAACGGAGAATTATACGGCCTCGCACCATGACTGTGATGGTAGTGTGATGAATCAAGAGAAGAAAGACCCATGCTCCACGCTTAGGTGCTGTTTTGGGTATCAGAGTGCAGCCTGCATGGCTTCGACACGTCACGAGCATCTGCGCGAGAAACCGATTTGTCCTCGACCAGCATCTCGGTTCGGTGCAGCATCTCAGTACAGTGTGAGCTGGTGCCACACCTTGGCGCCACTTCATATCGCGCCTACCTTTCTGCGACTGATACATCTCTCGCGACTGAAAGTACTACACCTTCATGCACGGTCCATGTCTACATTCACTATGATGCTGCCACTGTTCTGTGCAGGGTACGTTGATACAACCATAATGTGTGCATGCAAATCCAGAGTGGCATCTCCACCACTGACGCCCGTCACATAGGTGCTATTGCATCTGGACGCCGAATCCGCATTGCCGTCTGCGGAGGCTTTGGAGTCTGCCATCAGCACAGCCTTTACTAGAACCTACACGCTCGACGGCAGATTGAGCAGATACACGGAAGTGGCCGTAACCGACTCGGGGTGGGGTATGTTGCCGCTCGTGTGGGTGGCGAATGGTTGAAAGAGTTATCGCGAAAGTGGCCACCAGTTCCGAGCGATTGGTGATCGATCGACCCAGTGTGTGAAGAATGTGTGTCTATGCAAGAGTATGTGGGAAGCGCCGGTGGTGTGGAAGGCATCGAGTGGGCTCGATGTTGCGTTCGTTTCGACAGTGGGGGAGATGGAAGGGGTCGGGCTGGTGACCGTCTGCCGTTCCCGTATCGCTTCTCGAGCTCAAGCATGCTTGCTGTTGGTAAGGGTGGAAGGGGACGGATGACCTCTTGACTTTTGGTTCTCTCATGCGGGTGAACCAGCGACATGTTGTCGGGTTCTCAGAGGGTGATGACACTGGTCGGGTCACAGTGGTTGTCCGGCTGAGGTCGCTGGCCGACACAGATGCTTCACAGAGGAGTGATAGATCTCAGAAGTGTTGACACATGAGGAACAGATGGATATATAACTCGAGCTCAACGAGAGGACGGGGCAGGCGCAGATGTGTGGGAAGTCAGAACGCAAGAAGGCCCGAACTCCGGCGCGTGTGCTGGATGCAATGCTCAACGAGCGAACAGCAGACTACGGCGATTGCGCGTCGACTCTGCGCAGATAGCTAGCGGTGCCCGCTGTGTGTTGGCCTGTGCATGCTGTGAGCTCGTGCTGTTATTGCAACCAGCATGCAGTGCTGGTCTACAGACAGCGTACAGCTTTTTAACGGGGCGCGTCATGGGGCATCCCATCAGTCGGCCCCCGAGTACCAGCGGTTCCTAGAACCAAACAACCGAGCGTATTGCAGTGGAACCTGCGGTGCGCGACTTCGAGGGCACGAGCACCCATCGAAAAAGATCGCATGTATCAACTTCCACGACATGCACGACACATACCTATGCTATGCATTTCTACGCTACAATATTTTGCTACTCCGTAATCGCTGGCTGCGCATGCGCCGGTATCCCAGTCCCACGACGGTGGCGAATATGCCAAGGACAACAAGCCACCAGGGCGGAAGACCCAACACCGAGCTCATGACCGCACCGCCTTGCAGTGCTGGATTCTCATCTTCGTCGTCCGACTCCTCTGCCTCCTCCCCATAGAATTGCTGTTGGATGTGTAGCAACACGTCTGTTTCCCAGCCACCTCGCTCAGCAACCGACACTGTGAGCTTCCGTAGAGCAGCATGTAGTCCGTTGAGAGACTTGACTAAGGAAGCTTGGGTGGTTTCAATTCGTGCTAGGCGGGCACTAAGATCCTGCGGAGCTGGTTTGGCTGCTTTGTCCTCGCCATTAACCTGCCTTGCCGGTATAGGATGGTGCACGCGCTCATGGAGCCGCTCGATGGCCTCCAACATCCGTTGCTGTGAATGCTGCAGAATGCCGTCGAGCATCTCGTTTCCAGTGGTCATTTCAAGTTCCTGCTCGGAATCATCTTCCTCCGCCGGCGTTGAAAGCTCGACTGGTCGATCTGGAACTTGCGATATAACCTCTGGGCCCTCCGCCTCGTCGATACACACGACTATACGTCAGCCGACGCGTCCTCCAGTGGATAGCCATCATGAGGCGCTACTCACTGTACGCGAAATCGCGGTCCAGGAATCCCTTCTGCACATCGCTCCCTAGTATCGTCGCCCTGTTGTACACGAACGCCACCGGGTCTGGGTTCACCGGGTCGTCAAAGCAGCGTGAGCTCTTCTTGCCAGAATGCCGGGCATCGCTCCAGTTGTCTTGAATAGTCCAGTCCTCCAAACCAGCCGCCGCGATGCCAAAGCCCATGTGGTTGCCCTCGAGACTGTTGCTGACCACCTTTCCACCCTTAAGGAGTGTCTCGTTGTCGTCGCTGAGAATGCTGAGACCGAGTCCGATGCCGACTCGCATGCCACGCTTCGCCGCGTCTAGCGTGTTGTCACGAACGACGACACCCGTATAGTCACCACCGAATGGTGCGTCATCCACCAGGAAGATGCCGCCCATGGCACTGCGCCGGATCGTGGAGATACGGTTGCCGGATATTGTCGAGCCGGGCGAGCAGTACACCACAATGCCCGCGTCTGTGCAGTCTGTGATGACATTGTCGCGAACGCTGGAGTCACGACATGCGATGCTGATGCCGTCTGCCAGCGGTCGGCCGATTGGACTGGCCTCTGGGTCTGGCCCATCTAGCACGGGGTCGTACTCGTCACCCACTGGCCCGATCTCGTTACGTTCAATGATCGCGCCCTTGCAGTTGAGCTTAGCACCTTCCCGAACATGGATAGCAGTGAAGCCTCGCGGATCCTGGATACGACAGTTGGTGACTCGCTGTCCCTCGTTTCCTCCGATCGCTATAAGCCCAGGAGCGTTGTTCGCGTCCAGGACACGTCCATACTTTGTCCTCCCACCGTCAATGACCAAGTTACGAAGCGCAACCCTTGCGCAACGCCTACAGTCGCCCTGGACTGCTGTCGCGATGGCTTCGCTAGCGACACGGAGCACAGCGCGCTCATCGCCCAGCGGGTAGCCAGCGGTCGCCAGCTCCTGGTCTGCAGCGGTAAAGACGATCGTGCCAGTAAGGGAATACTCTACTCCCGGGCAGAGTAGGAGCTTGGTCCCCGGACCACCCTCGCTGAACATCGTGTTGAGGGTGCGATGGTCGGCGAAACGGATGCAGTCGACCGTGCCGTGCTTGGCGGCGCTCACGAAGGGCACCAGCACCATTGCGATCGCCAAAACCAGCAGCCTGAGGCTGCTAGAAACGCCATAGCGCAATGGCGGGACGTGGGTCGGCGGCATGAGAGGCTGACCCGTGGAGAGTGTGATAAACAAGTGCTGCACGTCGAACCTCAATTCATTAGACCCGTCAGAAAACCGAGGTGTTGGTGCCTGGTGCCTAGAGCGCGTGTCGTGGATCGGCTGATAAGAGGGCGTCCACCGACGACTACCGGCTACCCATCACCCGTCGTCACACTGCATCGCAGAACACCAGTGCACGATGAAGGGTGCACATGAGTCAAGTAGCTCAGCGACCATGGGGAGTATCAGGTATACCCCGGTGACGACGCCTCCTCTCTGGCAGTTGTTCACAGCCGACGATGGTGAGCTGAGATGACGGACGTAAACTGATCTCAGCGGTATGGTTCCTATGGATAGCTCTGATCGTGGGCCCGATATGCTGTGGCATTGCACTGTGCTTCATATGGCATGTTCTGCTATGGAAAGCTATAGGCGTGATGCTCTCGCTTGGTTGGTTGTATGAGCTTCGCCCTTTGCTGACCCCAGCTGCGGCGTTGCTATTTGCTACACACTTGGCACCAAGACCTCAGACGGACCTGAGCAACGAAATCGTCCTCATCACGGGAGGTGAGATCAGCGTGTGTATGGATAGCTGATGACAGGCTCCACGGGTGTAGGGCTGGAGCTGGGTCAGCAGCTGGTGAAGCGAGGTGCCAAGGTCGTGGTCCTTTCCCTGCAACTGCCTAAAGAGAGTCTTGATGGTGAGCAGCGGGCATCAGGCATGGCTAACATCAAGGTATCACAGCATATGCATGTGACGTCTCTGATCGTGACGCAGTACGCCGTGCAGCGAACGTGGTTCGGAAAGAGGTGAGTCCGGCAGGATCGCAGCAGGTGCCTCGCCCGCAGTTGCAGCTGTGCGGACTGCATGCCTTTGCTCTGCCGATCTATACTAACAGCAGGTTGGAGAACCTACTGTCGTGGTGAACAATGCTGGCGTCGTACAGGGAAAGCTCCTGCTGGATCTCACCGAGGCCAACGTTCGCAACACTTTTGGGGTGAACACGATGGCGCCGTTCTGGGTAACCCAAGAGTTCCTGCCAGCTATGCTGCGGAAACGACGCGGTCACATTGTCAATATGTCGAGCGTGATGGGACTAGTAGCTTGCGCCCAACTGAGTGAGTCAAGTTGTGGACCCAGACTGATGAGTAGCCGACTACACAGCCTCGAAAGCAGCAGTTGTTGCCTTCCACGCCAGTCTGCGCAACGAGCTCGATTATCGGTGAGCACGCCTGTGGCATTGTCTGACCCGCGCAGATACGATACGCCAGAGATTCGCACGACACTGGTCCTGCCTGGGCACATCACGACGCGCCTCTTCGAACGCACGGTCACCCCTAAGTCTGGGTTCATGGGCCACATCGCCCCATCTCTGTCCCCATCCGTCGTGGCCAGCGCTGTGGTGCGAGCCATCGAAGGAGGGAAGGCCAGTACCGTCTTACGGTTACCATGGTTCACCCAAAGTGGTCGCCTGCTGAATCCCGCTTCGGAGCTCGTACCTGGCCCTTTGCTGAAGCTGAGCAGCTGGGTAAGTGAGAATCAGTATTTTGCGCTGACAGTAGCTGTCTGGAGCGGACTGGGCAATGTCAGACTACGGGCCGCACCCAGATGCTGGGCAGCGGCTGGCCGAGCAGCGTGCGACAGAGGCGAAGGCGGGCGGTAGTCCCTCCTCGTTGTAATGATGGTCATGCAACAAGATCTACATTCTATGCTGAGCTCTTGAGACGCGCATCGACAGCGGCACGCGCAGGGATGCTCTCCATGGCACCCGGGCTCTCCACGGTGAGGGAACACGCCTGCAGGCAGACCGGAACGATGTCGTCCACCTTGGCGTCATTTCCGACCTCCATGAGCATCGCGACGAAGTATCCCGCAAACGTGTCGCCTGCACCAGTGGTGTCGACCACGCGCTCAACCTTGGCTGCCGGGTACGACTGAATCTCCCCCTTGTTGAGAACGACGACGCCGTCGGCACCAATCGTAGTCACGATCATGAGCTTCTCGAACCCGGGGATGGCAGCGAGCTGGAGCATCTGCTTCTTCGCGGTAGCAGCGACCTCGGACTTGGACGGAGCAGCCTCGGCAGGCGTGAAAGCTGAGAGAATGGCAGTAAGCTCTCCCTCGTTGACGATGAGGTGCGTCAGGCAGTCCCATGGGAAGGCAGCCAATTGTTCCTTGGTGGGCATAGGAGATGGGTTGTAGATGGTAGTCAGGCCACGCGCTCCTGCTTCGGTAAGGTATGCCAGCGTATCAACTAGCGGGATCTCGTTCTGCAACAGGAGATGTGTGTAGCCTTCCAAGTCGGGCTTCTGACCAGGGTTGACAAAGTTAGCTCCAGCGTGGAGGACTGCAGCGTCAGCGCATGAAGGTGCACACAGCGCTGGAGCCCGGCATCGTCGCGCATTCAACTCCCTACTCACCAATGGAGTTCTCGCCATCCTGCGCCCGCTGGATGATAGCACGCCCAGTCACATCCTCGACCGTCCTGACGCGGCTGACATCGACGCCACCGCTGGCAATCTGAGCCACCGCGTCCGCGCCGTCCTTCCCGACCTGGGCGTCGAGGACGACGCGTGCACCAGCACGTCCGGCCGCATATGCCTGGTTCGCTCCCTTTCCTCCCACCTTGCGAGTGTACGATGTCGACGCGATCGTCTCTCCCGGCTTAACGATATGAGCGAGGTCATAGAACTCATCGATGTCTGACGTCAGGGACGGGTCCGACAGCCCGAGCGCGAGGGGACTTACTGATCGATCCGCGGACAAGGCATGCTTGCGACATTGTGAGTGAATGGGTCCTGGGTTGTACGTAGATGACAGTGGCAATGGAAAGTGCAGTGAAGAGTCAGAAAGTCGGCGGGTTCGAGAATGAGTACCGCCTCTGGCTTCTGGCTCTCTATTGTGTGGTTCCTTGGCGCCGGTGATCCGGTGCAGCATGTATGACTTTTCTGGTCCCGGCTCAGACGGTCACCGCTGAGATCGCCGAGAAGTCGCCGGGCTAATATGAAGTCACCGACCGAGGAGAAGTAAGTCTCATTGAAGTTACCTATACATATGTGTCATCTATGGCTAATTACTGCTCTGCGGAGTGTGAGATCGTTGGTGCTGGCGCAACAGCCTCGAGCTTAGCCTCTAACAATATCACGCGCCGCTGCAGATCTGCCAGCCTGGCCTCGCGCTTCTCTACCAGCTCATTTAGCCCGTCTGCCGTGACCGTTGGTCGTGCGAGGACGAGCTTGTTGACTGTCTCATCGTAGTTGGCAGCCAGGTCGTCCTTCATCATGTGGGTGACACGACCGTAATCCTTCCAGAACCGGCGTTGGGCTTTTCCCCACCACGCCTGGCCCAGTGCAAGGGAGCCGATGAACGCGAGAGCGCCGAGGCCCACGGCGGTGCCAGCGGAGACGGCGGCAGCTGGGGGCACATATGCCATCCAGGCTCCCGCGCCGCCGGCAAGAGTTATAGCCGCAGTTGAGGCCAATGCTCGTTGAGCAGATATCTGTAGTCGGGGAACTGCAGTGTTGACGAGCTGCGCGCGGCGGGTGGCCACGGGCGGAAGAAGAGTGCTCGGTGCGACAGGAGGGATTGATAGCGCAAGGGATGACAGGTGGTTCAGCAGAACGGGCGATGAGAAAGGATGCCCAGCGCGTTCGGAAGAGGCACTAGTCAACTGCTTGGCCGTCTTATCGGCTTCGTGTCCCAGCTGCACCTGAAGTTGCGCTAGTTGTCCTGCCTCGTAGATGAGCTGCTGTTCGACGTCCCGAGCAAAGTTGCGTGCGAGGTAGCCACCGACGTCGCCACTAACGTCATCGACGCGCAGGCGGGTCAGAATGCCGAGCCAGCTCAGGCGGCCCCGGAACAGCTGCTTCATGTCAAGTTCGGCCCCGCGGACCGATGACGCGACACTGTTCTCCACGACGCCAGAGCTGCTCCCGCGAGAGACAACGCTTAATCGGCGAGCCTTGCTCGCACCGTCCTTCGCATCACGGCGGAGCTTGGAGACGACGCTACTGGCCTGACGAAGAACAGAGCGGTCACTTGCGATGACGGAGGAAGTGAACGCCAATGCCAGTCGGGCAGTCGCGGCCGCGGTAGTAAGCTGAGGCTCGCTGGGGAGGTCCATGAGTTGCTTCTGCAGAGGGCCGATGTTGGACGCAAGGAAGTCACGCTGGAAAACGTCGAATGCACGACCCTTGCTCTCGCTTTCGCCTCCCAGAGCGGTAGCAAGTGCATCAAGTGCTCGAAGTGCTTGTTCCGCACGGACAAAAGTGACGTCGTAGGTCTTGCGGCCTCCTGGCACAGCCAAAGCAGTGATCTGCTTATGAATCTCGGCGCGTAATGATTCTTTAGAAGCGTGTGGTGGAAGGGGGCCGTTCACAATGATCTTGAGAGGCCCTTTTGCGAGTGCAGTGGGA
This sequence comes from Cutaneotrichosporon curvatum, assembly GCA_001600275.1. Classification (NCBI taxonomy): domain Eukaryota; kingdom Fungi; phylum Basidiomycota; class Tremellomycetes; order Trichosporonales; family Trichosporonaceae; genus Cutaneotrichosporon; species Cutaneotrichosporon curvatum. The sequence goes on along the minus strand of BCJH01000006.1, from coordinate 338,161 downwards.
AGCACTTTGTCAAGGGAGGGCACATCGGTGAGTCGTATTGGGTCCAGTACCAGAGCGACCTCATCTGCACTGACAATCTGCGCCTCCGCTTGTGGACCGGGAGCGACCTCCACCACGTCAGCTCCAGAGGCCTGCAGCCATGATGATGGTGTCACCAAGCTGCCGTCTGAGCGAACTGGGGACTCGCCAAGCCTGAGGTTAGCAATGGAAAGGATTCTCGAACGAACGAGATGACAACAGTGTCTTGACCTGTTCCGTAGTATCGCTCCAGCAGAGCCGTTCTGGTGCTTTCCGCATCCGCCAGAGGGTCCTGCAAAATGGCCGACACAACATCGCGCGGCGCAGCAATCTCCGGACCCAGAACTAACTGTCAGCTAGCAACTCTACGTGAGGACTCACTTGCCAGACGAGCCCGCCTGACACTCCTCAGATCTTCTTGGGCAGCGCGCACGCGCTCATACCAAGCTGTTGACCCGCCAACATCGTGACCCAGCATGTGCAAAGTCTCCTGCAAGACTGATGCCACGGCTTCACTGCCTTGCACAGGGCGGGCAGGAGGAACAACAGCTGGCACGACCTCGATCTCTTCCGATCGCGGCAGTGTCGCAGCCGTTGCAAACCTCCTTGACACCACCTGAGTCCTCGCAAGAGCCGGTAACAGTCGCCGGGCCGCAAGCCGTGGCCTAGGACCGGCAAGCGCTCTGGTCACTGTTCGTGGCCTCATCTTGTAGACATGCGTTGAGAAGACAAGATCTGGCTTCGAGCTCCGACTTCATCCACCGGGTGGTCGATTCTATGACGGAGGTGGTTTGTGTTACGTAAAATGTATTCACGCCCAACCCACAGGCACAGGCTATGTTGATCTCTCGCGCTTCGACAACCTCCCACCACTTCTGCCATCACGACACGACGACAACACGCGTTCTCGACGCGCCTAGCAGCTTGAATACGAGCCATAACGTCCCGGCACGATAATCGGACGCGTACGCGAGCTGAAGAACCACTGCTCATAACTATTCGCCACCACCCCACGATGGCAGACAAGGGATACGCCTCGTCGGGGTCAGGCAGCGGCCGTGTGTCTGGCAGCGAGGGGGAGAAGGGCGACAGGAATGCGTGAGTGTTAGAAGAGGCAGTACGAAGAGCATGACTTGGACATCGACGTTGAGCGATGTCGAGGCTACGCTGCATGGCCGCCTAAGCCTCAGCTCCAGGGTCCGGCTTCTCGGCACCAGCACGGACCGGCTGACGGCAGTATCGTCCTCAAGGTCGGCATGGTCGGTGATGCGCAGATTGGCAAGACGTCTCTCATGGTGAAATATGTCGAGGGGAGCTTTGAGTGAGTGACACTAGGGCGCATGCCTGACCCCGCAGCGAAGACTATATCCAGACACTAGGTGTCAACTTCATGGAGAAGGCGATTACTATCCGGAACACTGAGATCACATTCTCTGTACGTGCTGGTTCAATGGCATATGCTGATGTCAGATTTGGGATCTTGGAGGCCAGAGAGAGTTCGTCTCCATGCTTCCTCTCGTGTCGAATGACGCTGTTGCGATTCTGTTCATGTTCGACCTCACACGGAAGGCTACGCTCAACAGCATAAAGGAGTGGTATCGCCAAGCAAGAGGCTTCAACAAAGTGAGAGTAGCTACGGACAGGCTGACCATTAGACTGCCATCCCAGTACTTATTGGGACCAAGTACGATGTGTTTGCCACACAACCGCGAGAGGAGCAGGAGGAGATCACCAAGCAGGCGAAGCGTTTCTCCAAGGCCATGCACGCGCCGTTGATCTTCTGTTCTACCTCCCATTCTATCAACGTGCAGAAGATCTTCAAGATTGTACTGGCCAAGGCGTTCGACCTGAAGGTTTGTCTTGCTTTCATGTGACGCGTCGCTGACTATAGTGCGTGATCCCGGAGATCGAAGAGGTTGGCGAGCCAATCTTACTGTATGTGGACGTTTAGTGTACCCTTCTACCCGTTACGAGACCATGATGCATGCAACTGTATGTCACTTATCACTGGATATACAGGGGCGTGACTACAATGGTGGGAATGTGGAGTGTGCAGGCGGGGGCGGTGGGGGTGCCTCATGAATCGGGTTGGCTGAACGCTTTGGCCTGAACAGTCAGCACCCTGTTCGACGAAGTCGCTCACCTCGGCAAGGAGGGCCTGAAGACGTGTCTCACGCGCCTGCGCGCGCTGTTCTGTCTCGTCCAGCAGTTTGCTGATGGCATCCCGTATCGCCTCCTGCTTTCCCAGACTCTGCATCTCATCCTGGAGACGTTTGGAATCCAAGTGTGTGGACAGGGAACTGGGTAGGGACTGTATGAGGGCGACTAGGTCGGAGGACGGGTTCGCTTGGGAGCTGGTTGATGCGGCGCTGAGAGGGGCAGTATTGTCCGTTCCTATCGAGTCAACAACTTGCAATGGCAACGGACGCTGAGCGGAGGACATCAATGCTGGCGATCCTGCGTCCACGAGCTGGGTTACGGGTGTTCTGGCCTCATGTATCCCATCGAGCTTTCGCAGAGCAGCTGCCGGGGTAGCGGCGTCGCCGGCAGGCTCCTCACGCAAAGTGCGAATGTAGTTGTGGTCAACGGCGCTGGGACCGCGGGAGTGCCGGTGGGCTCTCTTGATTGATGCCGCGCTGCGGAGGCCGGGCTTGGGCAGTGGTGTCGACACTGCGAAGGGGTTGAATGGCGGGTGCACAGCTGGCAACGAACAGAAGTCCTGTCATCAGCGTCCAAATGTCCTGTGTCCCTGATTACCTTCCAGTCGTCGCCAAGGGTGTCCTCCAGCTTGCTTTCTAGCGCCTGTCGTCAGAGAGGCTGGCTGAAGGCGCTTACACGGATGTAGTTGCGCAGCCCTTCGATGGTGTTGTGCTTTTGCTCGTTGTCGCTGACAATGAGTACTGCCCAAGTACATGCGCACCGTTGTGACTGATCAAAAAGCTCTTCCGATGTCTGCCATTCACTTCTTAGCCGTTCCATTGCCTCTACGGTCGGCCGGCTGTTCACTTCCCGTCTCAGTGCCAGGACTTCTTGTGACAGCTGTGGTCAGAGTGCCTTGACACGCCACAATGCCTACGCGCTGGATTTCTGCATCCTGACTGACGCGTTCATCGTACATCGAGGGAGATGGCTGTGCGAGATTGGTGTCTTCAAGGAGAGAGTTCCCGGAGTTGTTGTTCTCTACTGAGTGCAGTCTAGCGAGGAATATACAGGATGGCGAGGTCAGTGATTTGGGGAGCGAGGGCCGAATGGCACTTCTGTGATCTGATTTGCAGCTCAGCAACGCCGGCGGGGCAAAGATCAATGAGGCGTGCAGCGCGTGCAGGCGTTGGTGTGCCACGAACCGGAATGCATATCGCACTCCCACCACAGCGCGTTTGTTGTTGACGGAGCGAAACAGCACGGATCGCGGACCACCTCCACTCTGGCGACGTCTGACCACTACACGTCATGGTGGAGGACCCATATCAGTCACCTCCACCACCAAGCCGATCGACGCTCAGATTTCGAAGGACATACCCGTTGTACCCGTTCGTCATCAACAGTCTGCTCGTAGGTCATGGGTAACGACCAGTCTCGCTCTGCGGGGCAAGAGGATAAGCAAGAGGGACCCATTGACTACTATGAGCTACTCCAGGTCGATATTGAGGCAACCGGAGAGGAAATCAAGGTGAGCTCTATACGATGAGCCAGATCTGACCGGCAGAAATCGTATCGCAAGCTTGCGGTGGGTAGAACGGCACGCTCGGCCACTGACGATGGTAGCTAGTCAACCACCCGGATAAGAATCCGGATCGTGTCGAGGAGGCGACAAAGATCTTTGCAGATCTCCAGCAGGCTTATGAGGTGTGTACATTGTTATCCTTGCCACTAACGTCGACAGGTGCTCAGCGACCCAAACGTAAGTGGCGGTGAACCGCTGAGCTCATCTGTAGGAACGGGCGTTCTACGATCGCCACCGGAACGATCACATCGAGACCACAGATGACGACTTCTACGATCACGTCCGAGCCGGAGACGCTGGGGCCAGCGACCCCAAGTCCAAGTTCAATCGCCGCAGGCGGGGCGACCCAGGCGTGACTCTGGAACAGCTGATGCGATTCTTCAACCCCAAGCTTGCAAGGAAGATGGACGACTCCAACGAGGTGGGCATTCAACCGCTGCATTGCTGACACTCCCAGGGCTTTTATTCAGTCTATAGAACTCTGTTCAACGTTCTGGCTTCCGATGAGGAGTTGCACACACCGGACGGCCACGAATTCGTGCGGTACCCCACTTTCGGAAATTCGGCAACGCCTTATGCGCCGCCGCCAGGTATGACCAAGGCAGAGCGTGCCAAGGGAGAGTACGTGCGCGACTTCTACGTGGCATGGAGCGAGTTTGCTACGGAGAAGCGCTTCGAGTGGGTCGAGAAGTGGGATGCGCACAGGGGAGAAGATAGGAATGTCCGACGGTTGATGGAGAAGGAGAACAAGAAGGCGCGAGAGGATCATCGTAAGGAGTACATCGACACTATCAAGGTTACTAGTGCTTGAGGTTCGTTGGCTGACCTCAGACACTCGTTGAATTCATTCAGCACCGCGACCCTCGCTACAAACAGTATCAAGCTCAACAGGCTAAGCGACGAAAGGCTGGGGAGCTTGGAAAGTCTGGCAGCTCAACCCCGAGGGGACGGGCGCCAAAACTGGATGCTGAAACGATTCGCCGGCGTGAGGAGGAACGTGCAGAGGCTGCCGCGAACTACCAAGAGCAAGATTGGCAGAAAGCAAAGGAATTGTCGGACGATGAAGAAGAAGAGGAGCCAGAGGAGGAGGGTGACGGCACTGGTATCCGTCTTGATGATGGTACCGGCGGGCAGGTATTCGAATGTGTTGCCTGCAACAAGATCTTCCAGAGTGAAGCTAGCTGGGCCAACCATGAAAGGAGTAAACGGCATAAGCAAGCTGTGTGGAGGTGAGTTGACTGTGTTGTTCAAAAGTAGCTGACCCTATCCAGGCTGAAGAAGGAGATGCTGAAGGATGCGGACGGCTTTGATGAAGACGACTTTGTCACTCCGCTCGAGGGAACGCCAGCGGGCGGCAGTGAGGCAGAGGACAGTCTTGACGAAGACGACTTGGCTCAACAACTGGAGGAGCTTGAGCTGGCCGAAGCAGAGGAGCGCGAAGTAGTCGAGGCAGAAGCAGCATCATTGGCGTAAGTAGTGCCTTGTCGGCCGTCAGGATTATCTAACGATAGCACTTCTGTGATTGAGGAGAAGCCCACCCAGCAGCCATCAGTGGAGGAGCCGTTGGCGGATGGTGGGCGTGGTACGGACGCGCCTGTCAAGGAAGAGGACGCGGAGGATGAGGCGGAGGCTGCAGCCGAAAAGGGCTACAGTTCAGATGAGGCCGCAGCTTCGAAGTCGAAATTGCCTCAACTATCAAAACGAGAGAAGAGGAAGGCTCGGGAGGCTAAGAAGCAGGCTGAGGAGGAGGCATTGAAGGAGCAGTTCAAGGAGGCTCGGAAGGCTGCCAAGAAGGGCGGAAAGGCTAGGGCCCCTTCTCCTCCTCCTTCCAAGCCTTCAAAGAGCGCAACGAGCGACTTCACCAAGCCCAAGCAGAAGGGTCGAGCACGAGGCGGGAACGCCAAGACAGAGAAACCCGTGGTCACTGCCGAAGACGTCCAGCGTGTAGTGGACGAGATTCAGACTCTGCGCACCAAGATGAGGGACAAGTGGGGTGACAATTGGACAGGTGAGTAAATACAGACTTGCACTCGACATGCTAATCGCCAGATCTCCTGGGTCAATTGCAGACTCTGTTCGCCGCTGAGAACGAAGTGGCCGATCTTGCTGTTCTCTGTCTCGGCGTGGGCAAGCCGTTCATCGACCGCACTGCCAAGATTCAACTGGCGTTCATCCTCGAACTGACATCTGGACTTGGTGCGACTTCCGCCATTGACACTTTCGACCCAGTCTACGATGATGGCGATCGCCAGGTGATCGAAGCTCTGTCGTGCACAGTCCTTGCGGATAACCTTCGAGGCGAGCATGTGTTGACAGACCGACCTCATCTTGTGTACATGCCTCACTGCTCGAAAGCTTTGTACGAGTCTTTCTTCACCAAGAACTTCACGACACGACTCGGCGGATCGCCGCCATTCATACTCCTTGGTAACGATCTCGCAGAATACCTCCCCGGATTTGTGCGTGAGGACCCCAACGCCGACCAACCAGCCGCGGAGGAGTTCGTCAAGCCGAAGAAGAAGCGCAAGGGACGGGGACCGGTTGAGCGACAGTTCGAGGACTCCGTTCTGCGCCGTCTTGTGCCACACTTTGAGGTGTTGCCGATGACCGTCTTGCCGGAGACCAACCTGCCCGGCTTTGCTCGAGCATTCTTGTCCTTGGCCTTTCAGTGGCTTCCCGCAGCAGGGGTCGAGGCTGTGGACTGGGAGACTGCGCTGCCGCCGGTTGTTTGGCCAGAAGACGGTGAGGTTTTGTGAGACTACTCAAGCATGGACGTTTCCTGATATTGGGTTTGTGATTCCTCGCGCACGTTGTATACTACTCGCTGTAGCGTCATCATCATATCTGCATGAGCTCCAATACTCATTTGGGCTGGGCTGTGTGTGTGGGCGCCCGGTTGTGCTACACCGGTGAACGCCATTGTTTATCTTGTGACTACAGGAACGCCTCAAAATTCCAAGAATTGGCCGAGTCGGGGTGGGCTGCGGGGACTAGCTGCGTAATGGGCTGCGGCCCTTCGCTGATCCATAACAACGACTTGGCCATCGAAATGATGCGGAGCTCCATCGTCAACTCACTCTGATATCGAACACCTCACTTGTCTGCTCGATAGCATCTTCAAGTCGACGCCGAACACGCGTTGCCAAGCGGTACGATGCCGCAAGGCCTTCCTGTCCCCGAGATGGGCACCCCGGCAATTGCCGTGACAGACCCATCCGCCGAAGCGCCAGTCACTGTCGTCCCTTCTCAGCCGCCGACACCTCGACAACATCTGTCAGCGGACTCAGCAGCAGGTCCACAGCGCTCCCAGACAATTCCATCGTCTTCACGCGCGCACTCCCTCGATGAGATTTCGGAGCCGCGACCTTCCTCAGCACCTGCGTCGACCCGTCATGGCTCCGGCACCACAACGGCAAATCGCCCACCATCTGGTGCTGCTGCAGATAGAAACTCCCCCGCTCAAGCCAAGCGGAGGAGAAAGAAGACCCGTCATATTGCCTTCACCCTGGACACAGATTCTGAAGCGGAGGACGAACAGCACCGCAGATCAGAGGGATCAAGCAACTCGCAAGATGCCAGTGAAGCAAACGGCCCCATGCGCAGGAAGACGGAAGCCGATGTGACAGAGAAAGGCTCGCCGCAGCGTCCAAATGGACATGCTGCGGACGAGAAGACAGAAGAAGGGAAGACCAAGCCGCGAAGCCAAGCATGGAAGCTGTGGGACAAGGTCGTCAAGAATCCCTACATAGCATGGATACCGCCAAGACTCGACTTCAACAGCTTGAAGCCAGTCATTCGCATGGCGATATCGGTGTGTTTTGTCAACAGTGTAGACTAACGACAGATGTGGGTGGGCTACCTCTTTGTCCTCATTGTCCCGGTCGGCATGGAAATGGGCCCAGCAGCATGTGAGTCACCAGAATGTCCTGCTCTAACCGTCAGTCCTAGTTCTCATTGTGTCGTGCATGATCCCTCCCTCGCAACCCTTCGTTCAGACGATCGAGATTCTGTGCAACCTTTTCCTCTATCTGTCGTTCTCATGGGCGTGGTGCTCTCTGGCTACCAAGATCGCGCACGCAGTCCGCGTTCCTACAGACCCCAGCGTCATCGCTGCAGCAATGGAGAAGTATGCGCACCTCACGCCGTACTACCAGAGACAGAGAGTTGTGCGTGTTCTTCTTTTCTGGCCTACCAATGCTGACTTCAGATCAACGACGCAACGTTCCTGCAGGCTCGGCCTGCGATTATTTGTGCAGTCTTTCTCAGTGCGGGCACAGCACTATTGGTAAGCTACCCGGTGGTCAAATATGGAAACTGACCATACAGCTGTGGTGGAAGATGCGAACCGCGCCGAGTCCAGCCACCTTCCCACTTGTGCTGAGTTGCGTTTTGATAGACGTGGTTCGTACCCTGCTACTGTTGCGCCGTGCTGATCATCGTACAGACCCTTACAATCACGCCACTGTATCCCGACGCGTTCTACATGGCAGCATTCATGGTCTACAAGCCTATATGTTTCCAATCCGCCATTGCGCTCGTGTGCTCGCTTGTTGTCTTTCCTCAATCGGTGTCCAGCCAATTCCGCAATCGCTTCTGCGCGGTACTCGATCCTTTGACCGGCGCTATGGGCCAAATCGAAGAGCTCTTCTCGGACGCGAGCTCAATGAGCTCGTTCGGTGCTCCAGGACATGATGGTACTGGTCATCACACCAACGCTGATGGAACGTACGCGTTTGACAATGTGGACACAGACGGCGAAACGAAAGTGCGCACCTGGGGAGATCGGTCAGACGAGATCCGCATCACCCTGCTCGGGTCGTTAAAGGGCATGGCACCGCTGCATGCTCAGCACCGGTACCTCGACGTTGACATCACCTACGGCCGTCTTTCCGGGCCGGATTTGAAGGAGATATTCAACATTCTTGCCAGTGTACAGGTCCGAGCTTCGGGCTTGAGCTTCTTCTTCAACGCTCTGGTGCGCAAGATCCGGCGAACACACATGGACTCTGCTGGCTTCAGTGTGCATCACACTGTAAGCATGATGTCGCTGCACAACGAAGCAAACCGCCTTTCGCGGCCGAGCACACGCACATCTCGTCCTACTTCAAGGCAAGCTAGCGCGACCGACATGCTGCAATTGAGTCAGAGACGCTCATCAGATATGGTCGGGCATTCGGAGACTCCAGGTACACCGGGTACGCCAGCGACGTCCGAGGACGAGGGTTCTGATCGTCATGGCTCAGACCGGCATGATCGTCATGATCGTCATGATCGCCATGAGCGCCGAGGGCACGACAGAGGTCGCAGTGAGGGACGGCTGGCTCGCCGGCTGCTTCACATGTCAAATGGCCACTCCCGAGAGCACTCCAAGGAACGATCCACCTCTCGCGAACGACGGAAATCCAAGGATCGCCCATCGAGACACTTCAAGACACACAGCCACATCTCACTCCTTGAGAAGCTGCACAAGAGTCAGCAGCCCGTTGGCGTATACGAGAGCCAACGGTACATGGATCTGGAACGTGGTGATGACCGGTAAGTCTATTTCGCAACTAGTCATGCTGACTGGTTCAGAGACCTCGGGCGCGTCGTCGAACAGCTCGAGATTCTGTCCACGGCTGCGTTGCCTCTTGTGAAGGCGCTTCGTCAAGCCCTCAAAGTTGCCTCCAACTGGTCGCGTCTATCTGACCGAAAGCGTCAAGCCGATTCACGGTCTTCGCTCGCTGCCTCGGGCGAACTCCGCGTCATGCTGGAAGAGTTCAGAGAGAATCGATGCGAAGTCACGAAGCCATACCTATCGCTGTTCGACCCTGCCACGCCCCGCCATCACGACGCTCCCAACATCACGCGCATTCAGCACATGGGCCTGTACTACTGCTTTGTGGCACAGTACCATCTCATTGAGTTTTCGGAAGCCGTACTGAAACTTCTCGACGCTATGAACGACAAGGACGGGGAGCGCCAGAAACGCAGGTTATGGTGTCCCGACCCCGTGAGCCTGTTTCGGCAGTTCCGCGAGAGCATCCACAAGGACCAAAACGATGGGCCCGAGGACGGGGCTGAAGCCGAGGAGACTTCGTTTGAGGAGGAAGAGGACAGTCACATGCTGGGCAAGGCCAAGCGTCGCAACCCTGATTATGAGCCGTTCGAAAGCTCGACCCTCACCTTCCTGTCAAAGTTATCGTCAATCCCGGATGTTCTGTTCTCACGCAGCGCTATGTTTGCTCTCAAGGCTGGCATTCTTGGCTGCCTGACATCCCTTCCAGCTTTCCTCAGCTCCTCGGCAACGTTCTACTACAACAACCGGGGAATTTGGGTGACAGTCATGGCGCAGATGACTCTCGCGGTATTTGCTGGCGACACATTTAGCTCGTGGATCTCTCGCCTCTTCGCATCGTTCTGGGGAGGACTCACTGGCATTGTTTGCTGGTACATTGGCTCTGGCAGTGGCAAGGGCAACCCCTACGGTTTAGCCGTCGTATCCGGTGTGGTCTTTCCTTGCCTGATGTTCCTCCGCCTATACTGGCCAGGTCCGGTCCTCACTTCGGTTGTCTTCGCCACATCAGTCTGTCTGGTGCTCGGTTACTCCTACCTCAACGCGCATCTCTTCCAGCTCAGCGATGCCACATGGGGCTTCGAGGTCGGATGGCTGCGCTTCGTATGTGTCGTCATCGGCATTACTGCGGCCTGGGTCTTCTCCCTCATTCCACCGTCGTATTCCGCCAAGCGTGCTATAAGAAACTCTTACGCTCGGTCTATAGCAAGCGTGGGACACATTCTCTGCGAGATCCTATCGGCCGCGAATGATCCACACGAGGTCGCGGACATGGCTCTCAACCAGCACATTCGAGGCGAATTGCTCCGTGGTCGGGCAAAGCTCTCAAAGCTGGGCGTACGACATGCCAATGCAAAGAAAGAGATCAGCATCCGCGGTACATGGCCAGAGGACTCGTACCAAGGACTCTTGAACACGCTCGTGGAGACAATGTCCCTTCTTGCGCAATTCAACCACGTTCTGCCGCAGATGGCCCCTCAGTGGCGCCACGCCCTCCTTCTGCGTACACGGATGTGCGACCCTCTGTTCTTGGGCGACGTTCTTGCTGTGATAAGTATGACTAGCAGTGCATTGCGGGCCGGGACGCCCTTGCCGCAGATCACGCCAGGTCCGCTAATCGCCAAATATGTGAGTCACACTTTGTGGTGGACACTGCTGACATAAGCACATGAATCGGTACAAGGGTCTGGATCTGCCACTCGATCCTGCTGGACACCACGAAGACATGCCCGTCCATGTCACTGTAGACGTTCTGGAAAGCGAAGACTACATGCGTTACGCGCTGGGCGTGTCCACAATATACGCCCTGATGACACGGCTGGACAGCATAGTCGTCGTGTGCAAAACGTAAGTCGTATTAGCAAACCTCCTCTGATTCCAGACTCCTCGGCGAGAACTTCCACATCGCCCACCTCAAGTACTCTGAGATACCTCAGCGTATTGTGTAGTTGTATATCTATTTTGCATGGCATCTGCTGCGGACAACCATTGCCCGGTCTACTCTCGTCGTTGTTGGGTGTTTGGGGCCTACTTCTGTACCCTGGTGAAGATTGGGTTCTTCTTCTCGAAGACCTGTGGCTGGCCTTCTGGAGAGCCGGGGATGTTCTTCTTGACGCTCAGTTTGGTGAAGACACACGAGTTGAGTGCCGTCTCTGGCTTGCGGCAGGCGTGGAGGTGCTGTTGTCAGACGTAGCTCTCAGGGCGCGCCAATTGCAGTCAGACAGATTGCGGGTACAAGGGACTTTCGACAGTGGACGGCATGACCTGCCTCCGCCTCCAACTCCAAGGCGAACCGCACGGCAGTCGACCAGACCTGGCGTGCGGATTCAGGACCCGAAGCACCGTCCGAGCTCCACTGTATTCAAGAGAGCAGGTCAGAAGTAGAGAGCGCCCGTCGTCGTTCTGGATTTCTCGAACAAGCCATTCCGCGTCACTGCAGAATGTCCGGACGAGACTTTCCCAGCTCTCAGACATCCCGCAATGTCCATCGCAAGCACACGCTCCGACAAGACTCACCTGGTTGTTCTGTTCCAAGCACTTCCAGTGCGCGTCGAACTCGGCCAAGCAGGACTCGCGAATCTTGCCAATAATGTCCTGTGCACACCTGGTGACTTTGCGGCCCTCCGTGAGGCAGTGTGCTGGGTCACGGTTCTCCTGCTTGCAGAGCATGAAGTCCTCTGTTCGTTAGCCGTGTTCCGTGGGAGAGGGGCAGAGAGCGGCAGGAATCTCGGGGACCTCATAGAACCCCCCACCGTTGCCAGCGGCAGTGTTAACGTCCTCATGACCGTCTGCTCCTCCCTGTTCACCACACAGGGCATTCCGACATGGTAAAGCGAGGTTGGAGGAGCAGAGAGAGCCCCGAGAACCTTGTCTCCACCATTCCACCATTTCTCCTTCGGCTGGCCCGCACAGATGATACTCGCCATTCACTTCCTTGCAGTAGTCGCCGATGAAGAACGACGCGCTCTTCAGAGGCGCGCTCGTGGTACCGAGCTCGTCGACATGTGGCACCGAAGACGGAACGGGGTTCGGGTCAACATAGTCCCGGTCGTGGAGGGTGGCCTCGCGGTGGCTGGCCATATCGGCAAATCGGCGAACGAAGGAAGAGGGGAGGGGGAGACGGCTGCCCAGTCGGCGAGGGATCTAGTCGAGAACGTCGAGCTCAGAGGGTCGACCGGGGACGGAGGTGCTGAGCGATAGGCATGAGATGGTTGGAGGGAGGCTCGACGGCCAGCAGCCCTCACTGTACGGCATTATATGAAACTCCGATGCCACCACAGCGCGCCCGCGGTCCGTGGCATCACCTCCACGCGCTGCGTCTGATGACGTCCGTCCCATGTCCGCCAGCGCGTGCCGTTCGAGCAGACACGCCCGGTTCAACCACAGCATCGACGTCGGCGTCAGCAGCCGGCTGAACGTCTCCATCAACATGCCCTCAGCTGCATCGCGTTTCAAGATCTCGAAGCCGACTCCGATTCAGCAGTCTGGCACACACGAGCACAGCGCGGTGCCTAGCTACGACTTCTTGGGAGGCGCCAACAGCACGGCCCGCAACGATGGACCGTTTCCCTCTATGGGGGCATCGTCAAACTGGTCTGGCGCTGGGGCGTCCTCCTCGTCGCGCCTGAACGGAAGTGGATCTAATGCACTACCGTATCAGCCTCGGTCTCCAACACGTCCCGCGAGATCCAGAGCTCGAGAGCCCGCAGCCGCTCCTCCGCCAGTGCACACGGGCTTCTCGAGACAACGCGACAGCGACGACCGGAGACGTTCATCGCCGCCTATGTCCCCGACGAGCCCCGAACTGTCTATACCACCGCCTATTGAGGACCCTAGTGACCCGTGGGCAGCAGATAGAGCTGAGCGCTCTCAAGCGCGTCAACAAACCGGAAACTCTGCCAAAAGCGCCAATTTCCCGTCTCCAATCGGCGAGGGATCTGATCGACTTCGAAACTTGGCAGCAAGGGCTTTCATGACGGCTCCGAAGCAGAATCGCGAGGAGCCAAGTGTGAAGCGTCCCCCGAGGCCGAAGAGGACGCAGAACGCCGAGCCATGGGACGACAGAGTAGGCGCGACAGGGGGCAGGTTCGCAGAAGTTGACTGTGGGTACCGAGCTGCTTGGGGTCTAACGAACAGCGGTGATGCGCAAGATCCGGAAGGAGTGGCCTTTTATTATGGACGGAGATGTAGGTCTCCTAGTGGCTTGGCTGACCTCCAGTTCTCGCCTGCGTCCCTAGCACTTTCGCTGCTCTCATCAGAGCAAAGCGGCTCTTTGCCAGAACACCCTGATCTTCATGAGTTCCTGCACGTCCACAGCTCGCTCTCGAGCAGCTTGCAGACTGCAGTTCAAGCACACTTCCAGACGTTCGCGGCCAGTCTGCCCACGCACTCGAATTTCCTCCAAACTTTGGAGCGTGCGCAAACTCAGGTCAAAACATCACGGGACGCTCTGAAAGAAGCTCGCGACGGTATCAATGGCAAAGGCAAGGCAGAACTGGCTAGCATTCGCGCGCGGGAACGGATGGTGCGAGAGATGCTCCAGATCCTGGACGTAGTGTAAGCGTCACGGCAACGAACCGCTCACTAATACCAGCGACGAACTCAAGCAGGTTCCGGAACAGCTTGAGGGGTTCATTTCCGATAAGGAGTTTCTGCAAGCAGCGCTCTTGTTGCAACGTAGCATCAAAAAGGCGAATCGGGAGGTCTTGCACGAGGTCGGTGCCCTCACGGACCTTCGCCAGTACTTCGTGTCTCAAGAAAATGTAAGTCGAGCCGAACTACAGCTCATAGCATAGACCTTGGCAGATATTCTGGTCGAAGAACTGCACAACCATATCTACCTGAAGACGTTCAACAGCGAATCGCGATGGAAGCCATATGCACCCGGGCAACAAACACGTAAGTATGGGATGGGCTCGTGTCACTCACAAGCAGTTCCTGTCATCGTACCAGATGCAACATATACGAAACTGGCGACCGCGGATACTCCGGAGGAGGTTGTCTCCCGCTTTTCGCAGTATATCTCGTCGCTATCTGTCAAGCCGAGTCATGAACCGATAATGAACGATGTCCAAGATAACGGACGAGCGCCCCGATCAGCTGCCCAGGTGCAGAACACGACAAGTATCACATCTCTGGCGTCTCTGAAAGAGACTGAGACGGCTGCGCCGGAGCTGGACTCCTTCGCCTACATGGAAATGTTGCTCGAGTCGTTGGCGGCGATGGGACGGCTGGGGGGCGCATTGGATGTGCTGGTGCAGCGCGTACCCGTCGAAATCCAACAGCTCATCGACACCACCACCGATGAAGTCGCAGAAAGGTGAGGTTCAAGTTGTGGGTTATGCTGATTTTTTCAGGGCGGAACATCGTAATGAGGAGCTTGTCGCAATGGCGCAGCCTCAAAACTTGCTCTTGGCGGAGAAGCGCGATCTGGAGAGCATGCCGTTGTTTGACAATGATACGCTTCGCATTGTGGTGTCTCTAGACGCAACTGGCCCGCCGAAGCACGCTGTCATCCTCCGAGACCTCTTCTGGACATTGTACTCCAAGATTGTGGCCGTTATGGAAGGCCATCGAGTCACGTACGAGGTGGTGAAGTGGATTGCCTCTCGTCGTGACTTCAAGGATAACCGGGCGGACCTGGACTTGAACGTGCCTGTCCTGGAAGTCTGGAGGCCCGTGCAGCAGGAGATCCGACACCTACTGCAAACGTACCTCGAGGATGACTCGCAAGGCTCCGCTCTCAGCCACAATGCCATTCCTAGCATCAACGAAGTTCTGCGGGAAGGCCGCTTGATCAGAGACAAGCACCGGGAGTTATTCAAGTTCCGCGACTCTGACACTCGCAAGGTCAACAGCGAAATCAAGGACGTGGACGAGGGTCTCAAGCAGACGCTCCGGGCATCCGTGCCAGGACTGATCAACCTCCAGCAAGGGGAGAACATCCTGAATAAAAACTCAACGACAGATGACCGCTTCGCTGGTCCGGGACGGCATCGCGTCCTCATCCCTTCTAATCCGTTCAACGTGACTGTTCTGTTCCAACCCACGATCTCGCTTATTGAGCGGACGACTGCCATCGTTCCGCAAGGCTTTGAGGAGGAAATGTCGCAGTTCGGCGCCGTGCTCGATGACTTCGTGCGCGATGTGTTCCTTCCGCAGCTTGATGAGAAGGTCACGTCCTCATTCCAGCACGCTGTCTCTGGCTACGATGCTTTCCAATTGGATCGTCGTCCATCACTCGGTCAGGAAAAGCCACCTCTCAAGTCTAGCGTGCGCGTTATGGCCCTGATACAGGGCCTGTGTGCTATGTTGCAGGAGACTCCCTTCAACCGCGAGAACTACAGCCGTCTAATCGTCGGCGTAGTTGCGCAATACTACCAGCAATGCAGCACGCGATTCAAGGATCTTGTTACTCTCAGCACACAATCGGACGGCTCTCAGATCTTTGCACTTCCAGCTGCGTGGTCGCAGAGGGAGGACGTTATTCAGACTTTGCTACAGGTTCGCACTGTCGCACCGCAAGACGAGCGCGAAACCGAAATGGTTGGACAGAGCGAAGTGCAACTAGAGACTGGGTTGCTTGGCGACAAGCCGCCACCTGAGTCTGAACTCATCAATTCCTCGCGAAAGCTGGAGTCGCTAGGTCATCTGGCTCACAGCATTCGGTGGTTTATGGACACGCTACTGGATCTCCAGCAACTTGCAGACGACGTCGATATCGAAAAGGCCCAGATCACACGCGAGCCAGGCGAGCCTCCTCGCTTGCCCTTGACCCGAGCCATGGCTCAGCGCTTCGAGGCCATCGTGCAGACATACGAACAGCTCGTTGCTGTCACACTCAACACGATGCACCTGGAAGTCCGTTGTCGGGTGCTGTGCAACCTCAGCTCGTCGCTCCAGAGAGCGGACTTCCATCTCGAGAGTGAGGCGTTTGAGCCGGACCCGGATGTTGTTGACTTGAACACGACACTCATGGAAATGGACGATGTCGCTTCCAAGACACTCTCAGAAGCTGATCACGAGTGAGTACCACTGCGCGGCTACAGCTGATGTCCAGTTTCATGTTCCGTGGACTAGCGCTTCTCATTAACCATATCTTCTTGCATGCCGCGCGACAGGTGAAGAATGTCAACGCCGCCGGTGCGCGGAAGATCCGGCGCAACGTCCTTTCCTTGCAACAAACACTGCGTGGCATTGCGCCATCGAGTACCGAGGGCATGCTGGCTCGTGCTATCGAATACTGGGACCTATTTGAACTTGGGCCAAAGGAGATGCTGCGGACCATCAACAGATCGCGCCCCGCATTCTCCTTTGATGACTATAACGCAATGCTCCAGCTGCAGTGCGCAGCGAGCGAGCACGGTGACGCAGACCTGGATTCCTACCAGATTGATCTACATGCGCTTGCCATGGAGGTCGATGGGTGGGAGTGACCGGCGTTTATGACAAATCTATACGTATATCACAACACTCTAGAGCAGCGCAGTCATGCGCGTATGCATACTCTTGCTTTCTATACATGTGTTCGTGGGTCGGTGTGACGCGGAGGTGTTGCCGTGCCCACAGCGCGCGCAAGAAGCGACCTTGTAACCGGTTAGGATGCCGAACAGCGTCCGCGAATGTTAATAACCGAGATCCTGCATGCTCTCCACAAACGGTTTAGACTAAGGAGCCCACTTGTTCAGCAACATTTTGGAGCTTTGTTCTTCGTTGTACTCCGCCTCAAGCATAGCTGTTAGGATGACTCCCAAGATTGTCGTTCACCACCTCGAGAAGTCTCGTTCTGAGAGACTATTCTGGCTGCTGGAGGTAAGCACACGCACCGCACAACTGACATGTAGGAGTTGAATGTGCCGTACGATGTTGTCGTACACTACAGGGCCAAAGCAGGCAATGCGGAGCCCACCCTGGCCAAAGTGAACCCGATGGGCAAAGCACCGGCTGTAGAGCTCGATGGCAAGCTCCTCACTGAGTCGGGTTACATCATCCACGCACTTCTCAACCACCCAGACATCCCACTCCCGACATCGATCGAGGCGAAGGCCTCGGACTCCTCCGTATTCTGGAACCACTTTGCCGAGGGGAGCTTGATGATGTTCCTCCAGCCTGGGCGGGTCGTCGCACTGCGTAAGCGGGGTGTTCTGGCCAAGAAAGGCCTCTCAGAGGACGAGAAGAAAGGGATCAAGCTCTTCGGTGATGTGCTGTCGCAGACTCTCGTTGCTGGCGGCAACTCGGCATTTGCGGAGGCTGAAAAGTTCCTGGAGGGACATGCCAACTTCTCTGGGACTGAACAGTTTGGTGAAGGAGATGTGAGTCGCTAGATGATGTAGGAGGAGCTGATGGCAGTTCAACATGATGTTCCCTGTCAACTCGGTCACAGCTGCCCCTGGCGGCCCTTACAAGACTGGGCCGAAGACGAATGCTTGGATCGACAAGGTCAGAGGCCGGGCTGCCTTCAAGAAGGGAATGAAAAGGCTGGTAGACGAAGAGAAGGCAGGAAGATCCAAGCTGTAACGAGGGATGTCATGAAGTGTATTGTAAACCGAAAACCAGATGTCAAAAATATACTGAAATATGTGTAGCTGCACGCCCTGCAGTGAAATCACGCCTCCGCACGCATCTCGGCCAACCGCCGACGCATTGCCTTCTCTGTCTTGGTTGGCGGCACACGGCGGCAGATGATAGCGCCGACGAGGGCCATGAGCCCACCGAATCTCAGCACCCAAGCAACCCCATTCTGGGCGCGGTACGGCTCTGGCTCATGATCCAGGCCGCGCGGTTTGTCCCCGTCAGCTAGCTTGAAGATGATGGAGGCGATGATGGCGATCTGCGTGAGCGGTGCCATTGCGATCAACTCACAATGAACTGGGGAATCACGATCGCCAGATTGTGAATACCCATGACCGTGCCTCCAGCCACTGGACCCTTGGTGACATGCTCTATCCCTGCGTTCTCCATGTCTGCGGTGGAGTAGCTCCGAGCCAGAGATGGGCGAAGAGGGGTACGCTCGTCGTTCCCGAGAGATGCCGATCGCGAAGCTCCCGGTGGACGCACGGTTTCCGCCACGTTGGAGGATTCGAGCTCGCGCAGGAACTCCATGAGCATCGCGAAAGGCGCCCAGCATGCTACAGCCCAGCAGATCCCCACCAGGGAGATCATGACCGTCGCCTGCCACACCTTTGTGATAGCAAACGTGCTCATCATGAGCACGAAGAAGAGCACCAAGGCAGAAGTCCAGACGTTGCGAAGCATGAATGGCACTGAGGTTAGCGATCATCACCCTGCAAGCCTTACTGTGGGGTAGCTTGAGGGGTCGACCCTGATGACGAGCCTCGTCTCGCCATTGACGCACGGTCTCTCGGACACGGACGACCTCATCTTCGGATTCATCCATGCCCTCGGCATCTGCGAGGCGGATCAATCGTTGGTCGCGCTCGGAGAGATAAGGTAAGACAGTCCCGGCGAAAATGGCGACGAAACTGTAGATAAGGAGTGCGAAACTACCCTCGCGCGTGGCTTCATCACGATCCGCATCGCGACCCTGCTCGTGGCTCATCACCTCGGCCACGTATGTTGTGGAGTAGAATAAGAAGGGGAACCATCCCATAAAGGCAGCGATCTGCACCATACAGATGCGCCGCACCGGCTTCGGGAGTGTGCTGATCGCCTCGTTGATGGTGCTGACAATGTCGCGCAACTTTGATCTGCCCTGGCCAAACTGTGCAGGTCGGTCGTCCTCCTGGATGGTCCAGCATGTGATCCAGACCGTAGTGACCAGCAGAAGCAGTGCAAGGATGCAGAGCTTGCGGAACTGGTCGCCTCCGATCCACTTGAGGAATGGCACACCGTTGAGCTTCAGCATGCCCATGGCAAACCCGACGATATTTCCGATGTGTCCGAAGCGGCCGTTCCAAGCGTTGGCCGAGTTGAGCTGCTCCGCCGGAGTCACGTCGAAGGTCAGATTACGCAGCGACGCTTGCAATCTTCGGTCAGCCATGCAACTTGGTAGCCTCACCCGTTGAGTGCGAAGTCCAGACAGTAGAAGCAGAATACAGCGATAGCAATCGACGTGCTCTTGACCTGACGTCAGCACTACCGGGTTCCCAGACTCACCATCTCCGCATTCTTGGGGTCCCAGTCACCCTGCCCACCTCCTATCAACGCGACGATCGCACGTGCCACAGGATCCGTGAATGCCAGTCCCAATCCAGACAGCACAAGAAGCACAGTGCTCGCTACGACCCAGAATCTCCTCCTGTATTGCGATGTCGACGAGTCAGAGATCGCCCCGATCAGCGGCTGCACGACCAGACCCGAGATCGGTCCGGCGAGCCAAACAAGCGATGTAAGCTGTTCGCTCAAGCCCAGCTCCAGCAAGTATGGCGTGCCATATCCAAGCTCGCTGTTGTCAGCTACCATTCCCACGCATCGGCATACACAGTCCACGCGATCTAGAGTCAGCCCACCCCCTGCGGCGGCACGCACCTGACTTCCACCCATAGACATAGTGAGCGCGATGAGCTGCCAGAGAGTTAAGCGTGCCTTGTCCTTCTTCTGATCAACAGCGGGCTCGGAGGGCTCAAGGTTCCACCCAACATGGCGTTCCCGGGTGCGGTCGCGATCGCTCCTCGTCTGCGACGGCGTCGGCGACCCCGGGTCGCGAGGTTCGCGCATCAGACTGGCGAGGGAGGTGTACTCGCGCCCGGAGGGGGAGTTGGTGGCCGACTCATGCTCGCCTCCGTCGAGCTGTGGCGAGCGTATCGACACCACCCGAGGACGTTGCGCCTGCGGACTGCTCATGGTGTGGTGTGTGGTGCAAAATGCAGAGACATGGTCTCAGGTCAAGACATCGCGCGGATCGCGAGGAAGCTCGTCATAGACAGTCGCCACCCTGTGTTTGCGCATGCCGGTCTATAGTCTGCGCAGGAAGACTTAAACATCAAGCAAGACGGTTGAATCGTATAACGGTTAGTACACCAGATTCTGATTCTGGTAATCTGGGTTCGATTCCCAGTTCGACCTGATATTTTTGCTCTCCTTTTCCCCAGATTGGCGTTTCCCTTTCTTTTTGCATTGTGGAGCGTTCACTGATGTGTCAAAGCGTCAGGCAGCAAACCTGTATGCAATCGAAGTGTAGTAGGGATTGACCTCGAGCACCGCCATCGCTGCACGGGAACATGAGGGCGATGACTTACTTCGGATAGACGAGAGTTGCTGGGCTGCTTCTTAGCCCGTCGGGTGGGATGTCCGGTAGCGTAAAACGCTCTATGCCTGGAGACATTGGCGAGGCTTCGCTTGTGTCAATGTATGTGAGCTGTCACACCGAACACCGACAAGACTTCCCGTTGCGACGAGGCTCATGACGAGGCGCAGAATGGTATCACATTGATTCATGATGACCAAATGATGTATATCTAGAAACAGCTGGTTCGCCTTTCGTCGATGTCTTCCGTGCAGTTCAATACCTCCAGCTGACTGCGTCAGACTTGAATGTACTGCAGCACGTATATTCACTACTCCGGTGGGTCTGAGAACTCGTTGAAACCCGATATTGACCTACCCGTCCCTTGAAAATGTCAGCAAAAATGCAGCGAAAATAAACGACAAAGGCACTGAAACCAAGAATGACTGCTTCATGCCACATTCGAATCCGGTCAACTCTGATACGACGCTCGTTCAGAGAGCTGGGAGACGTCACAATTCTTCCGGATAGCGCTACGGTACATAGTATGAAAGCCCATGCCCCCAAAGAGGAACACACCATGAAGCACCATGAAGTTGCATTAGACCCATACTAAAAGCAACGATTAAGAAATACGATGGCGGAAACGAGTGTAGGCTGTGCAGTGGGAAGTATACCGCACCAGTGTACTTAAGGCTTCACAGCCTTGCTGTCAATGGGGGCAATGTCATTACCACCGCGGTACCCCACAGACGTGGCGTTACCACCAACCCCAGCGTGGGTGCTGTCCTCGTCCGTGTCGATCGCCTCCTTACCCTGCGCCCTGTCGTCGAGCTTGACGTTCTCGATGAAAAGCGCAATAGGGACAGTAAGCGCCGCAAAGACAATACCGACGATGCAGAGCGTCTTCTGGACATCCCTGTACGCGGTGAGCACCGCGTCACGGGGAACCGAGCCGGGGGGGTTCTTCTTCACCCAGGCGAGGGGGGACTTGAAGATGCTCTGGGCCTCCTTGCCTGCGTCGGGGAGACCGGCTGGGTGTCAGTGGGATGGAGACAGTGCGACTGCAATGATAGACCTACCAGACTCGAGACCAGCACGGAGGAGCCCGGGTAGCCTGTTGGTCCAGATGGCGCCGGAGATGGCCGCGGCGATGCCTCCTGCTGCTTGGGAGCTAATGTCGTCAGCGGAGATTGTGGATACGAAGGACAGAACTCACCAGACGGCCCAACAAGAGGTGACGAGGAGGGCGTGCTCGTGGCCGAGCTTGGCCTGCATGGCGACCAGGGCTGGGTGGCTGGACATACCACTTCCGATACCCTCGAGAATCTCGGAAGCGACGACACCAGCCAGCTGAGTCTTCGAGTAGCCTCCACGGAAGCTGGGAGTCAGCACCCCCACCTATTGCCGGAACCTACTGAATGTGCATGCCCTGGGCGACGACGACGAGCACCGTGCCGAAGAGAACGAACGGCTTGACGACGTTGAAGCGGCGGACGATGAGGGCAACGAAGATCATGGTCAAGGACGAGGCAAAGGTCTCCAGAGTGTTGATACGGGTGGCGCCTTCAGTACCCCTGAGAAGGTTAGATGGCGAAGCAAAGGCTCGACTCACTGGTTGAAGGAGACAACGAGGGTGAAGTAGAGGTAGGCATCACGTGTCGAAGTGGCAATGTTCTTGAAGAACTGGTGCGGTCAGCAATGTCCAGATGTCGGTAGTTGATTGTCGCACCTGCAGGAGGAGAAGGAGCATGACATGGCGGTCGCGCATGATGTGGAATGGGAACATGGGGTGACGCGCGTCTGTCACATCAGCCGAGCCGACTTTTCTGAAGGGTTCAGACAGACTTACACTTCATCTCCCAGATAACGAACACGGGGATGAGAAGGACACCAATAATGAGAGGCACAATGGTGCCGGGCTTCTTCCAGTTGGCGGCCGATCCACCTCCAAGACTGAGTGGCAGGAGGATGAGCGCCAGCGCAGCAGCAAGGAAGAACAGGCCCGGGATGTCAGACACCCAGAAGAAGTGGACCCAGCGCCTGGGGGAGGAAAGAAGGGTGAACGCCGAGGGCACATCGTCGAGGAGACCCTCCTTGCGAGCCTTGATAGTACCCCGGAGGAGCACGGCGTAAACACCGAGCGCAAGGACGGGAATGATGATACCCCACATGCCAGCACCCCAGCGCCATCCCGGGCCGCTCTCGACGTCGGCAGCGATTTCTGAGGTAGTTAGTAGGATGGTCCTGGTCTGCCCAAGCGCAGGTGGTAACTGCTGACAAACTCACTTGCACCGGCCCAAACATTAATGATGGAGGGGAAGATGAAGACGAACTGCAGGAAGAGACGGTTGCGGAGGGTGGTCGTGTCGATCGACAGAGCGTAGTTCAGGACTGACAGTCAACATCTTATCTGGCTCTGGCTTGGCATCCGAGGTCGTGTGACTAACCCCCGTGGCATGGGGATTGCCAAGTAGCATGACCAAGTGGACGCGTGGTACTCACTGTTGCCTGCGACGTGACCGAGGGTGTAGAGCAAGAAACCGGGCAGCCACGAGCCAAGGCCGGTGGATGTGGCAACCACGACAGCACCAACAATCCACAGCAGCACGGTCACGTTGAGCATGAAGCCACGTCCGATGTAGTCTGAGAGCTTGGCAGAAATGGGCAGAGTGGCCGATGTGACGACCTGACGAACAGTTCTCACCATACCAGCATTGCCTGCCTGGCCAAACTCGCTGAGGGCGATGGACTGGAATGTGCCGAGCACAGTTGCCGCGGTCATGCGGCCATCTGGTTGTCAGACAACACGAACATAACAGACAGCCTGCCACTCACAAGTCAAGACGACCAGAGCAACGATGAACCAGATCTTGTCGATCTTCTTCCAAGTAGCAACGATGGCCTCGATGCGACGGACACCTGGCGAGTCCTTGTCGACAGTCATGAGGCTGGCTCCATCGCCGTCATCGGCAGGCCCGTTGATGGGGTCATTGGTGCGCCGGTTGCGCAGCTCCTGCTCGGCTTCAAAGGGCCTCGACATGCCGCTGATATGGAGCTTTTGTCGAGTATGAAAGAGTTGGTAGCCAAAAAAAGGACAGGGGCGGGGATGCTTGACAGCCTTATAGCGTGCTCGTCAAGCTCGGAACAGGTCGTAAGACCAGACCAGACCAGAAAAAAACGGTGTGCATGGCCAGTACGTGCACATTCCGCACGGGCTGGGAGCAAGGGATGCGGGCGGTCGAGGCGCAACTGATCTAGATGGGTCTCGAGGAGACATCCTCAGACAACGACCGGTCGGCCGACAAGTTCAGGGTTGTAGTCGGTTATGATGCCAATCAGATAAGATGGGCCAGGGCAATTTCGGCAAGGGGAGGCTGAGAGACGCGGGGTCAAGGTTTAATGCCAAGACGACACTGGATGTTAGCGCTTCTCATGTATACGCGCTGTGCACTGTCTTACGTCTGGATTTAGAAGCCTCAGAGACACATGCTACGGCCGACAGCTCAGCAACGGTGTTAACAGAGACCGTTCTTCATGTCCGTCTCGAATTCGAGAGAACGGGGGCAGGCGATCAGCTAGTTTTTCTGCTAGCTTGAAGGATGCGTGGACCGATTCCAGAGTTTCGGTCGAGGCGCTTGGCAATCAGCAGCATGGTACTGCATGCCTCATTGAAACATCAGATGTCACCATGCGGCGAGTAAAGTCTGCGCCGATGGGAACACCGGCAATGCAAATGTGCGGACGACCTCCCACAACGAGAGAGACGGGTGTCGACCCTCTCGACTCTATGGGAGCAGCGAGGCATCGCAGATCCACACGTTGAGCAGATCGCTAGCTTGCGACATTGATCGGGCCGGGGTTGCTGGCGGACAAGCAAGCCCGATGGAGGATCTGCGGAGCGCTCCGACGGTTTACGGCCGGTGTTTCAACCGCATCTCCGCGCCTGCAGTGAAAGACGGCAGACATGTCTTGCATCATACATCAGGCGTCAGGCGGCTGATCATGCGCCCTCGCGCCACAGAGGGCGGGCGCGGCGGCGTGGCGTCAACGCCGACATGTGGGACAATGCAAACGACACGCTTCATTGGCGCATAGGGGAGCGAGCATTCCACAACCCACAAGGTAGGTGATTTCCTGCCACCAGATAGCCTATTGTCCCTTCCAGAGAGGATCGACCGGCCTGACTTGATCGCGGATTCCTTCACATCTAGTCGAAATCGAGACGTGACTGACCACATGACGATACCATACCTTGTGCATGTCGCAAGTGCGCTCACCCGTTGCGATTGGCGAGTGGACGGCAATGGAGTTGGTGTCGTCTGATTATTTGTACGTCCATCGCGAAAAGGCGGGCATTGGCCGTGGACCGAATGCAGATACAAGACAGATTCAGACTGCCTCTTTCCCTTCCCTTCCCTTCTACTGTATCATGTCTTCTCCTTTTCTAGCAAATCCCAGCCCTCGCTGAGCTCTTCATACCCCTCTGCACCTGGCCTGACGCCCCACCGTGCGTCCTCTGCCTCCAGGACAGTCGCAACGACTTTCGACACATCGAGACCAAAGCCCAGATGCGAGATGGTATTGCTCGTTCCGGGTTCGTGTGCACGGACACCTAGCTCGTCGCTCTCTGCTGTAAGCGCGATAAGCTCGAGGACCGAGGTAGCCGAGACCAGGACTTCGGACGCAGTTGGGTACGGATACTCGTCGTCGTCAGAGTCACCTCTCGCTTCCGCAGCATTGTGTATTCCGATGCCTGAGACACCTTGTGTGAAAGCCAGGTAGGCGACCGAGTGCGCAAGCAGGGCGAAAGATGTCAAGGTTGCTCGATGCTTGCGCCAGCTCTTGCTGAGGACGCCTGCCAGCTGCGCCTGCTTCATGGGCACCACTGCGCCCCCCTTGCGACTCTTCGCAATGGCTGGAGCCGCACTTGACATCCAGAGCACATTCCGGTCGCGATACTTCTTCGTGTTGACAAATGGAAGGTTTGGTACTATGAGTGGTCGGCCGACATGAGGTAGTTCAAGCGGCGGAGGTGGGGTCGGCACGAATGGCAGAGCGACTGACAAATAGCGCGTGAGTAGCGACAGCAGGTGTACAGTGTGAACCAGAGCCGCGTTGATAGTCACCGACGGGTGCACTGTGCAATGGTTAGCACAAAGCTATTAACCACACACTCACGTCGGAACTGTTCCGGGGGTGGCAACTCGATGCCGGCGATTTCCCACCCCTTGTGACGTTGCACACCAAACACATCAACGGCCTCACGGACGAGCACACGTCGAGCCTGGATGATGTGCTTGCCTACCTCGCGCTGCTGGCTGCGCACACGAGCAATCTGAACTCGCACATCGTCGAGGGAAGGAAGGGACCGGATTGCAGCCTCGATAGTGTGCTCTCGATTGCGCACAGGTTGGCCCACGGACGCGCGTACTGTCATGAGCCAGTGACTGACCACTGCACTTACACTTCTCAGTGCTACTGGTGCGAG
Source organism: Cutaneotrichosporon curvatum (assembly GCA_001600275.1). NCBI lineage: Eukaryota > Fungi > Basidiomycota > Tremellomycetes > Trichosporonales > Trichosporonaceae > Cutaneotrichosporon > Cutaneotrichosporon curvatum. The sequence continues at coordinate 312,189 of BCJH01000006.1, read as the reverse complement.
CTGCGATCTGGGTTCGGAGAACGGCGCAGCTTCTCTCCTTGAGTGCTACGGCGGCGCGCAGCTCGCGCCATTCTCTGGCGCCAGGCAGACGGCTGCCTTCTCTGCTATCTATGGGACCGTCTATCAGAGACTCCGCGTGTGTGCGTGCCTTGTCTACTTGGGCTGTGAGTCTGCGAGCTTCCTCGGAGTGCTGGTCGGTGCTGCTGTCAGCGATCGGTGTGATGGCTTGGAGGCAGCCTGTCGGCCATGGGTGTACGTATGTGTGTATGTACGTATCTACTCACCCGACCTGAAGACAGCTCGCGCAGTACAGTTCCCTCTTCGCCAGCCCACAGCAAGGGCATGTCAATGTCATGACAGCATGCCCGGGACTACTGATCGCGAGGGTGTAGGTAGAGTGTGGAGAAGGTAGCTCGGCGAGGAGGTCGCTGGTGGAGGTAGAGTCAGTAGGTGTGTATAAATGACGGATCCGGCGGTGGGTGGCAAGTTCCGCGGAATCAAATGTGATCAGAGGCCAGAGGACGCGCCATGCTCGCTGGCTTCCCAGATTCTCGAATGGACCCGGACCTGGGTTCGATCCCCCAATACGGCACTACATTGTCGGTGTGTAAATTTCCCACGGCTGCTATCTTCCGTCCTCTGCGTGTCGGCGCGTGTTCCCCCCTCTGTGCTCTGGCTCGCACGCGCGTGTAGGCCGACGAGCCACGGACGAAATGCTGCGTGCTATATGCGCACGAGCAATCCCAGCCCAAGCCTGCGCCAGAGCCCAAAGCGGCGCGCGTATGTTTACCACAGCCACCCAGCCACAGCCACACACCTTACTACTCCGTCACACTACTTTCCAGCTTTAGACTACCTACTACTGCTTGTCTTTTCTTGAACACTGCTATCTCCTCAAGAACTCTCACCATCGACCACTGCACCACTTCACTCCTCTCTAAGAGCAACACTCGCCCGTGAAGACGCCCTAACCCACCGCCATCCTCCACCATGGGCAGAGGCATCGATCCAGGCGCCCTCTTCCGGTCGCCGCTCCTCCTCGTCACACTCATCATCGGCTTCGTGGCATGGTTCGTCGCCTTTATCGGCATGTGTGTCGGCGAGGCAAAGTATAACGTTCCCAACTCGACTGCGCCTCTCTACGGCGTCGAGTGGTTTGCAATCTGGGTGCAAATGTATGTCGGACATTGTCGTATCGTACAACATAGCTGACACCGCCTTGCAGCCTCGTGACCGTTTTCTTCTGGTAAGCCTGACGACAACACGCGCTCTAACCCCAGCATAACCTGCACCAACTCCTCCATCGGCGCGTACCGCATCCAGCTGGCCGTCTTCATCGCCATCTGCATCGTATTCTCCGTCCACGGCGTCCAAAATATCTACGTCAAAGGTTTCGGCGCCAGCACGGCCACCGGCGTCGGATGGCTCCTCATCTGCATCGTCGACGTGAGTCCCCCCCTATTCAACTCCCACCTAACCCACAGATCATCTGGCTCCTCTACCTCACCTCGGACGAGGGCACCTGGCTCTACGACACTTTCACGACCTCCGGCCACCCCGGATGGGCGGGCGGCCTCGGCGCGCGGCACAGCGGGCGCGTGAGCCGCGCCGAGCGCGGAGACGGGTCCGAGTCGTCCGCGCTGCGCATGAACGGCGCAGACCGGGGTATGACATCGCATGACATCCCGACTGCTGGGTACGCGGGCGTAACTGGCGGATATGGGGGATACCCCAGTGGCGGGGGGACGACAGGGTATGCCGGCGGTGGCGGGTCGCCTCTGGGCACGCCGATGTCCAAGGTCTCGAGCAACGCCCGGGGCGGGGACGACTTTGGCGCACCGGGGTACGGTTCTCGGCCAGTCAGCACCGAGGCGACGAAGAAGGCAAAGTGAGTGGAGCGTGGGACGGGCAGAGTAGTGCTTGCACTAGCTGTCCCCAGTCGCGTGGGCACAACTAACCCCAGGGCGAACTACGCCTACTCCGCCTCCCCGGATGACCCCAACGAGGTCTCCTTCAAGAAGGACGACATCCTCGAAGTCATCGACACCACCGGCAAGTGGTTCCAAGTCCGCACCCCAGAGGGACGGACCGGCGTGAGTTCTAGGTCGGTGGAACACACACTGATCCCAGATCGCACCAAGCAACTATCTCACCCTACTCTAATGCGAGGTCACTTGTACATTGCAGACAGATGGATGCTTGCTCTGGCCGCATGTCGCATGTCGCACGTCGCGTTCGATTACGCTAGCCTTCGCATGCTCGCACTCGTTTTGCCCACACACATACGCACCTGGCCGTGTGTATTTCACCTACCCCCCATACGATAGAGCCCCCTCTGGGATGAGCTACAACCCTAATAGTCCATGCATGGACGACAATGCAAGCGATACAGACACCGCAGAAACTACCACTACCACTACTCTACTCTACTTCTTCCCCTTCTTCTTCTTGTTCTTCTTCTTCTTCGCACCCCCTCCGGACGTAGCTGCGGGCTCGGCAGTAGGCACAGGCGACGCCGCACGCGATGGCTCAGCCGAAGTCGCGACAGACGCGCTGGGCGTCTCCTCGTCCTCCCCCTTCTCAGCAGTGGCGCCAGCCTCAGCCTCGTCCGCTTCCACATCCACGGGCGTAGCATCCGTCGACGGCGGTGAAACATCCTGAGCATCCTCCTCCGCAGCGACAGCAAGCTCGTCTGGCGTCGCCTTATCCGCGACGGTGGGAGACGAGTCCGCGTCCCCGGTGTGAATATGAGCCTCGCTTGTAGGCGCGTGTGACGCGTCGACATGAGCCTCCTCGACAGGCACGGATCCTCCAGCAGGCACGGCCGACGTCTCCCCCTCTGCGGGTGATGTCGCTGCCGTAATGCCGTGCTCTCCCTCTGCCACGGCACGTGTAGTAGTCTCCCCAGCAGTGGCGGCTGGGGGTGCATCTGCCGCGGCTTCGGCAGTGGTTGATGCAGGTGGGGATGCTTCGTGTGCAGTGTCGTGTTCGGCAGCGGTTGGGAGCGCGGTTGTGGGTGTGCTGGCTTCCTCGGGGATTTCTGGCGGTGGAGGAGAGGTGGTATTTGCCGGTCGCGGGTCTGGGACACTACCATCTGGAGAAGCGGGGTGGGCGTCGCTGGTTGCTGGGACAGCGGCAGTAGAGGCGGGGGTAGGGGATGTTGGCTCTGCGATAGCAGGCTCGACATCGGTGGAAGATGGAGCGTCTGGGATGTTCGAGTCAGACAGTGCGGTGGCTGCCTCCACGGCACTCTCAGCGACTTCGCGGTCGTCACGGGGCACGGGTCCCGAGTCGGCCGCTGAAGGTTGCTCTTCTGGCAGTGTGCTGTCCTCCTTCGTTGCAGGCTGGGCAGCCTCCTCTGCCTCCTCTGCTGGGGGTGGGACGTCTGCCTGTGCCGCGGGTGTGTCGTCTGCCTGTCCTGTGGGTGTGTCGTCTGCCTGTGCTGTAGACTTGTCATCTGCCTCAACTGCAGGCTTGTCCTTCTGCGGTGCTGTAGACTCATCCTCCCGTACTGCAGGTTCGACCTCCTCCGGGCCCGCTGAGTCGTCCTCGCGATCTTCCTCTACTGCAAACTTCGGCGCCACTTCTGGAGCAGGCTCGACCGGCTGTTGCGCGGTCGGCTCTGGACCTTCCGAGGCCATCTCAGCAGCCAGCACTGCTTCCACCTCCCGATCCAAAGCGCCCTCCGCCGCCCTCTCAGCCGCCGCATCCTCTCCGCCATTGGTCGTCTCCACCTCTGGCGCAGCAGTCTCCTCCGCCTCCGCATGAGCAGGCAGCCCTTGACCCCCATTGACGAGCGTGCTACTCCGCTTAGTCGACGCCTTGCTCGCGGGCGCAGGTGTCGCCGCCAGCGCCACCTGCTGCTGGCTGTCGATCCAAGTCTGCAACGAGTGGAGACTCTCCTCCAGCTCTTGCCTCCCACTCTCACCCTCTGCGCCGTCAAACACGCCATTGTCCAGAGCGGCGAATAGTAGTGGGACGACAACCTTTACCCACGTATCCGCGAAGGCGATGCACACCCAATGGATCTCTTTCCGCTTCATGGCGAGTTCCTCCGCGGACAGCCTTGTCTCCGAGTTGCGCCGGATAAGGTGGGCGCGGCCCTTTGATGGCCGGGATGGGTTGCTGGAGCCCTCAGCCGGGGACCCGGGGTCATACGAGGCGACGGCTTGCCGGAGGTACTGAGCTATCCTGTGGGTGCTGGATAGGAGGGATGCAGCCTGTGCTGAGGCTAGGGAGGGGTATAGATGTAATGGTGCGAGAAGGCGGAGGGAGTTGAGGGCGGAGAGGTGGGCGTTGACTAGGATTGCGAGGGGCGGGAAGCGCGCGAGGTCGGTTGGGAGGGCCGCGATGTCGCCGTCCCAGGCGATGAGGTTCAGGGGGGTGTTGTTGATCATCAGGACTGGGACGTAGTCTTGGGCGATGAGCGCCTGGGAAGGAGTGTCGTGCGTCCTCTCCGCTTGCTCGATGGTCTTGATGAGCGTGGCAGAGGCGCTCTCCACCGTTGCCGAGTACGCCAGTAGCACTGCTTCTGAGAACGGCCCTGTCACTAGTGGGGCAAAGTCCAGTCCCACACGGGCAAAGGCAAGGGAGCAGTAGCCTAGCTGTACCAGGATGGACGACAGCGTTGCAGCGTCGCTGGACATCTTGGGCACATACTCGCTCACAAGCTTTATAAGCTCGTTGACACATTGACCGACGAATGAAGCCAGCTGCGACGCCGGCTCTGGATCACGCGCGTTCTCCAAGAATATGGTCGTGAACTGCGAGATAATGTCGAACACATGCTCGCGGAAGAGGTCGATGTACTTGCGGACGTATCGCACCGCATCTGCCCGATCGCGCTCAAGGTTGACGATCTGAGTGCGGAAGTTGGAGAGACGCGAGATGAGAAATGCCAGACAAAGTTCACTCTCCTCCATTGCGTTCAGCCGTCGGAGATAGCCCACAGTCTTGACAAGTGCTGGCAACTTGATAGACTCGCGGAGGAGTGACAAGAGCTGGGCGAGCATGATCTGCACGACACCGTCGACCTCCTTTGAGATATCTTGGATGATCTCAACGCCTGGGTAGCGCTCAAGCAAGGACGCCGTATGTGCCGAGAGTTCGAGCGCCTCCTGGTAGTAGCCGTTCCGGACGCATGTGTCCATGAGTTGTGGGATCTCCAGCAGGTCGAACAGCTTGTCCTGATGCTCTTGCACGAGAGCTGCTTTCGCGCGCGCAGCCTGCACACCGCTGGTGCTCTTGGCAAACGTCCTACACTCGTCCTCCAAGGCTGGCACGGCGTCTAACAGACGCCCTAGCGAGTCGGAGAAGTCGTCGAATGCCGACGTGACAGCTGCTGAGCATCGGTGAACCGAGATGAATGTCGGATACTCGCGGAAGCAGAGGTTGATGAGTTCGCTTTCGACCCCTTGAGCATCTGCTGTAATGCCTGAAGCTTCGGACAGGATCGACTCCAGCGGCAGTGATAGCAACTGGTCAAGGTAGGCCGTTGCCGCTGGAAGCGACAGGTCGGGTGCCAAGGTTCGACGGTCGGTCGCCGTCGCCTGGAGGAGGTCAACCAGTGACGGGGCCGGCTCTGGATGTCAGCAGGGCAGAAGCTACAGCAGTCTTACCTACGGCCTCCTCCATTTTAAGAAAGATTCGATGGGGACTGGGGAGATGTGAGTAGATCAAGTATCGAGAAGTCCAACGTTGCGCTGCGTATAGCCAGCAAGACGTCACAGACGCGGATACACAACGAGATATCGGTCAGTCGGCCGCAATGCGCGCCGAGCGCGCCGTGGAGGTGGTCGGCCACGTGTACTGCCGCCTAACAAGCCTCTGTAGGCTCGCGGACGCCTGACGGACCTATTTTGCTCGTCCGAGACAGCCCAATCTCTCACCCGCACAACTTTCCCGACGTCAGCATTGCCGTCGATCTGGTTGGCTCGGCCGACTTTCTGAATCGATCAAGACAGCCGGAGGTCGGCGTCAGGCGAAGAGCAAAGATCGAAGAACAGCTTATTACCGAGTTGTACTGAAACACTCATCCGTTGTCACCCAACTCCCCCATCATGCTCGGCACGAACGCTCTCCGCGCAAACCAGCGCACAGCGCAGAGGTCGTTCAGCTCCTCGGCCAACACGGCCAAGGCTGGCCTCAACCGCTACTCCAAGATCATCACCCAGCCAAAGTCGCAAGGCGCTTCGCAGGTGAGCAACTGCTGTGCGATCAAGAGGCAGTGTACTGACTGTGTCAGGCTATGCTCTACGCCACCGATGGCATTGAGAACATCGAGGACCTTGCTAAGCCCATGGTTGGTGTGGCCAGCGTCTGGTGAGTCGGCTGGTGTTCTACACGCCACTTGTGTGCTCTGTTGGACGTTCGCTGACCCCAGGTACGAAGGCAACCCGTACGGTACACACAGGTAGCAGAGCTGACAGCCAGATGCAACGGCCACATTCTCGGCATCGGCCAGCGTGTCAAGCAGTCGCTGAAGCGCTCTGGCATCACTGGCTACCAGTTCGGAACTGTCGGTGTCTCCGACGGTATCTCCAACGGTACCCGTGCCAGTAAGTCCCGTACATCTTTGCCCGCTGACAAGCAGTGACCTTCTCCCTCCAGTCGCGTGACCTGATTGCCGACTCTGTGGAGACTGCCGCTGGCGGCCACTGGCTCGACGGTATGGTCGTCGTTCCCGGCTGTGACAAGAACATGCCCGGCGTCCTCATGGCCCTCGGCCGCCTCAATCGTCCCGGTATCATGGTCTACGGTGGAACCATCAAGCCCGGAAGCTGCGGCGGTGGTGACAGCGGTCGTCCCGAGGAGAAGGTCGACATTGTGTCCGCCTTCCAGGCGTACGGACGCTACCTGCAGGAGGGCCAGACTGAGGACGCTGAGAAGTTCCGCTACGAGACTATCCGCAACGCGTGCCCCGGTCCTGGAGCCTGCGGTGGCATGTACACTGCCAACACCATGGCGTCTGCTGCCGAGGCCCTCGGCATGACCCTTCCTGGATCTTCGTCCTTCCCTGCCGAGTACCCTGAGAAGCTTGCCGAGTGCGACAGCATCGGTGACGCCATGCTCAACCTCCTTGAGAAGAACATCCTTCCCCGGGACATTATGACTCGCGAGGCCTTTGAGAACGCCATGGTCCTTATCATGGCTCTTGGTGGCTCGACCAACGCTGTCCTTCACATCATTGCCATTGCTCACTCCGTTGGCATCAAGATCACCATCGACGACTTCCAGACCGTCTCTGACCGCATCCCCTTCCTTGCGGACCTCAAGCCCTCCGGAAAGTACGTTATGGAGGATGTCCACAACATCGGTGGCACCCCATCGGTTATCCACTACCTCATCAAGGAGGGACTCATGACCGGCGACCAGCTCACCGTTACCGGCAAGACCCTTGGAGAGAACTGCGAGGAGTGGATGGCCAAGCCCGAGATTGCCCAGAAGTGGCAGGGCCAGGAGATCATCCGCCCCGTCTCAAACCCCATCAAGGCCACTGGCCACATCCGTATCCTTCGCGGCAACCTCGCACCCGGAGGTGCTGTTGCCAAGATCACCGGCAAGGAGGGTCTCCAGTTCACCGGAACCGCCAGGTGCTTCGACGACGAGGAGTCGTTCGTCACTGCTGTCGAGAACGGCGAGATCAAGAAGGGCGAGAAGACTGTTGTCATCCTCCGCTACCTCGGCCCCAAGGGTGGTCCCGGCATGCCCGAGATGCTGAAGCCCACCTCCCTCGTCATGGGAGCTGGTCTCGGCCAGGACGTCGCATGTCTCACTGACGGCCGCTTCTCGGGTGGCTCGCACGGTTTCGTTATCGGCCACGTCGTTCCTGAGGCTCAGGTCGGTGGCCCCATCGCTCTCGTCAAGGACGGAGACATCATTGCCATCGACGCCGAGGCCAACTCCATCGAGGTTCAGGTCTCCGACGAGGAGATGGCCAAGCGCCAGGCTGCCTGGGTTGCGCCTCCTCTCAAGGCCACCGCCGGCACCCTGTACAAGTACGCCAAGCTTGTCACTGACGCATCGCACGGATGTGTCACCGATGCGTGAGAGAGGGTTGTACAATAAAAGGTGCATCAGATTGTCGTAAATTCGGATTCTGAACATCACGACTAGCAGTACGGTAGTGCATTGATAAGCGATGTAGAGAATGACATGGCATTTTTTTCCGATTGATCGCGCGTTCAGTGGCAACTACAACCGACCAAGCCACGGTGTTCAGATACCATCTTTTGTCATCTCATCGACACTTCCGACCTCGACGCGAGAGCTTGCAAAACATGGGCGGCGCCGACAAGGAGCTGTATAAGCTCGAGCTTTTGTCGCTTGTCTCGCGCATTTCGCAGGAGCTGTTCAACCACACCAAGCTCCAGGACAAGAGTCTCGCCGAGTTCGTCATCTCAGTATGTGTCTGTCTTGTACTAGCGCTAACTTCTACAGCTACACGAGCAAAGCAAGGGCGACTTCAAAGAGTTCTCCACCAAGCTGAAGTCGATTGGAGCCGACTTTCCAGATGCCTTCGTCACCAACCTTGACCGCTTGATTATCGCCAACCACCCTAAATACAAGCGCAAGGCTGCCAAAGCCAAGGCCAAGGCTGCGGTTGGTAAGCCAGTGCAGACTGATGAGATCAAATCACTGCAAGCCCGCAAGTTCCCGGGTCTTTCCTTGCCTGACCAGGAATGGAAGACTGAAGAGGCATACCTGGAGACGCGGAAGGGGAAGGAGAAGGATGAGAAGCTGCCCGACTTCTCGATGGACAACACCATGGCCGAGCTGCAGGAGGTTGCGTCGAGGAGAAACCGGCCATCATCGGACGACTATATGGGCGGGGAACCTACCTCCAAGCGTCAACGGTCGGAAGGGTACGAGCGCGACAGAGGCTACGAGCGAAATGGGGACAGCCGACCCGACGACTCTGCCGGGATTCGCGACAACGGGTGGGCTGGCAGGGGCGGAGCACCAGCACCCTCAGCCTCCGGCTATGGCCAGCCACCTCGGCGCGGTCGACCCGGTCTGGATGACATGCCTGTGCTCTACAAGATTTACAACGGAACAGTCACGAGTGTACGAGACTTTGGCGGATTCGTGCAGTTGGACGGGGTCGCGGGCAGGACAGAGGGACTGGTGCATGTCTCAAACATCACGGGCACTCGTCTGGAGACCGCGGGAGAGGCTTTGAAGAGGAATCAACGGGTCAAGGTCAAAGTCACGTCCATTGCTGGGAGCAAGTATGGTCTCAGCATGAAGGATGTCAATCAAGAAACAGGCGAGGATCTCACCCCGCATCTTCGTGTGCGCACGCAGGAGGATATCGACGCCGACGCTCGAAGGCAAGCTGCACGGATAGGAACTGGCGCGAACGCGGCGCCCATGCTCCATGTCGAAGAGACTCGTAAAGGCAGTGCCAAGCGGCTGTCCAGTCCGGAGCGTTTCGAAATCAAGCAGCTTATTGCTAGTGGTGCCGTAAGCGCAGCAGACTACCCGGATCTGGACGAGGACTTCAACAACACGATCGGTCAACCCGAGATCGACGAAGATGTGGATATCGAAGTGACTGATAAGGAACCGGCTTTCTTGGCAGGACAGACGAAGGTCACGCAGGACATCTCGCCAGTCAAGATCATCAAAGCTCCGGATGGAAGTCTCAACCGTGCAGCACTTGCAGGCGGCCAGCTGGCCCAGGAGCGTCGGGAGATGCGCCGCATGGAGGCGAACGAGCAGGCCGACTCGCAGGCGAGGAACGTCAATCAGCCTTGGCTTGACCCGATGGCAGCGCCCACCGATCGCCAGTTTGCGTCTGATCTGCGTCTCAACCAGATGAACAAGCAGCAGCCACAGATGTCGTCTTGGAAGGCAGCGAACAAGTCGAACACTTACGGCAAGATCACCGACCTGAGCATTCAAGATCAACGGAAGTCGTTGCCAATTTACAAGCTGCGGGATCAGCTCGTCAAGGCTATCCAGGAGAACCAGATCCTCGTGGTCGTTGGAGATACTGGTTCAGGAAAGACTACGCAGATGGCCCAGTACCTGGCAGAGGAGGGCATGCTGCAGCACGGCAAACTTGGCTGTACTCAACCACGCAGAGTGGCCGCTGTCTCCGTTGCGAAGCGAGTCTCCGAAGAGGTCGGCTGTCGCCTCGGCTCGGAGGTCGGTTACACTGTCCGTTTCGAGGATGTCACAAGCCCAGAAACCAAGATCAAGTTCATGACGGACGGAATGCTCTTGCGTGAGCTGTTGATCGACCCCGACATGTCAAGGTACTCGATCATCATGCTTGACGAGGCACACGAGCGTACCATCGCCACTGATGTCCTTTTCGGCCTGATGAAGAAGGCATGTCGCCGCAGGAAGGACCTCAAGCTCATCTGCACGTCCGCAACGCTCGACGCTGAGAAGTTTTCAAAGTACTTCTACGGCTGCCCTATCTTCACTATTCCCGGCCGCACGTATCCCGTTGAGACGCTGTACACGAAGGACCCCGAACCCGACTACCTCGAGGCATCGTTGATCACTATCCTGCAGATTCATCTCATGGAACCCCCTGGAGACATCTTGCTCTTCTTGACAGGTCAGGAAGAGATCGACTCGGCTGCAGAGGTACTATACGAACGCGTCAAGGCTCTTGGACCGCAGGTGCCCGATCTGATCATCTTGCCGTGTTACGCTGCGTTGCCGTCTGAAATGCAGTCCAAGATCTTCGAGCCGCCTCCCCCTGGCGCACGAAAGTGTGTCATCGCTACCAACATTGCCGAGACCAGTCTCACCATCGACGGAGTGTACTACGTTATCGACCCCGGATTCTCCAAGCAGAACGCGTACGACCCGAAGCTTGGCATGGACTCCCTTATCGTCACTCCCATCTCGCAGGCTCAAGCAAACCAGCGCAAGGGTCGTGCCGGCCGCACAGGTCCTGGAAAGTGTTACCGCCTGTACACGGAACTCGCTTTCCGCAACGAGATGCTGCCCAACCCCATTCCAGAAATTCAGCGTACCAACCTGGCGTCGACCATTCTCACCCTCAAGGCCATGGGCATCAACGACCTTATCAACTTTGACTTCATGGACCCACCACCGGCAGCCACTATGTTGACTGCTCTCGAGCAGCTATACGCACTCGGAGCGCTGGACGACGAAGGTCTCCTCACTCGAGTGGGCCGCAAGATGGCCGACTTCCCTCTGGACCCATCGCTGTGTAAAATGCTCATCAAGAGTGTAGATTACGGCTGCTCTGAGGAGGCTCTAACTATCGTTGCAATGCTGCAGTCGGGTAGCCAGGTCTTCTACCGTCCCAAGGACAAGCAACAGCAAGCCGATGCCAAGAAGGCAAAGTTCCATCAACCGGAAGGAGACTTGCTTACCATGTTGGCTGTGTACAACGGATGGAAGGCATCCAAGTTCAGCAACCCATGGTGTTTCGAGAACTTCATCCAGGTCCGCGCGATGAAGACGGCCCAGAACGTCCGCAAGCAGTTGGTCGGCATTATGGATCGCTACAAGCACGACCTTGTGTCCTGTGGAACGAACTATAACCGTGTGCGGATGGCCATCTGCTCTGGCTTCTTCCGAAAGGCAGCCAAGAAAGACCCAGTGGAGGGTTACAAGACACTGGTGGAGGGCACGCCAGTGTCCATCCATCCCAGTTCGGCATTGTTCCAGCGGCAACCGGAATGGTGTATCTACTACGAGTTGATCCTGACAGCCAGTGAGTACCACTTGTGAACGACAGCTGACAAGCTCAGAGGAGTATATGCACCAGCTCACCGTCATCGAACCGAAGTGGCTGCAGGAGGTTGCGCCGACATTCTTCAAGGTCGCAAACCAGCACGAGATCTCTCAGCGGAAGAAGAAGGAGAAGATTGAGCCCCTCTTCGACCGCTTCGCAGAGGACAAGGACTCGTGGCGTCTCAGCAAGGTCAAGCGACCCGTTCGCAACTCGCAGACTTTTGGTGGCTCAGGATGATTCATGTTTTTGTAGAGATCATATCATATGTATTGCATGGCTGGCCAATTGTACTGTCCATGCGTCCTTCTACGGTCTAGCTATCCACGAGTGTCTGGGAACGGAGAGGATCAAAGCGATGCATGCCGATCGGAAGATTGATGCAAACTGCCACTGGTATCGCCCAGGCATGACGACACGAGAGAAGCTCCGATTTCTTCAGCTCGTCGGACATGTCCGAAGTAGCGATCGCACTTTCCGCCGTTAGAGTCGGTCAATAAACTCCAACCCATGCGGTCCTGTCAACGCTCCAACATCGTACGGATGGCGCTGTTAGCATAAAGAGGACATCGACCTGGGAACTCTGGCTCTCATTGCTCAGTGCGAGCTTCGGCAGACACCATGGCAACCACTGTTCTCCCCTCGCAAGATGCCGCAGCCTCGGCGGCAGGTGTGCGGCCAGATCAAGACCCAGTAGGCTGCAAGACCACTGTTGACGAAAGCGACAAGACCGAGGCCGAGGACACCGACTCCGAGTACGAGGCAGATGAGAATCGCGGGGGCATGAAGCTTCGCGAGCTTCAGCAGGCCGAGTATTCGTGGCTGAAGAGGAACCACTGGTGGTGAGTAAGAGCTGCAAGTCCGGCTTACGCCAGGCAAATATGGCGACCTTCGAAACCACCTCCACGGCCGCGCACGTCGCTTGCGGATGCACCTGTAATCCCTCTGGCAACGGCGAACGTCATCTCGAAGCTCACATTCCACTGGGTGTCGCCGCTCATGCGACTTGGGTATCAGCGGCCATTACAGGCTACGGATCTGTGGAAGATGGATCCTTCCCGCGAAGGTATGCTACTGCGCCTGTGGGGCTGATCGCAGCCGATTACATGTCCAACAAGTTCATGGCCGCACTGGAAAAGCGTCAACGCCAAGCCGAAGAGTGGAACTCACAGCTTACTCAAGCCGTCCCCACGCGTGGACAGAGGGTGCGCTGGGCCATCAGGGCCTGTCGGAAACTACCGGCCGACTTTACGCAGTTCAGTGGTGACGCTAAAGGCTCGTCTTTTGCCTCTCGGAGAAGGACACTCGAAGCGGAATGGCGTTCCCGCAGCGGAAAGAAGCATGGAAGCATCGTTTGGGCTCTGAATGAGACGTTCCCGGGATTCTGGTATGCAGGTGAGTCACATCCGTCCATCCGCAGCAGAGTTACTGACTTCCAAAGGCATATTCAAGGTCTTCGGCGACGTCTCGTCGCTTATGTCTCCGCTCCTGGTCAAAGCAGTTATCAACTTCAGCAAGGAGACGTATGAGGCGCACCACGGTCGTGGCCCGGAACCCGACATTGGGCGCGGAGTCGGCATGGCTATCGGCATGTTCTGTCTGACCATCCTTACGTCGCTGTGCAACCATCAGGTAAGCGTTGAACCTCGGAGCGGGGCAACGCAAACTGACTCCAGTTCTTCTTCCGCTCTATGAGCATGGGTGCGATGTGTCGTGCGGCATTAGTATCGGCTACATACAAGCGCTCCATGAGGCTCACTGTCGGAGCAAGGTCTCAACATCCCAATGGAAAGCTCATGGCATACCTGTCCAGTGATGTACGTCCTTCGATCTGAGAGCTATGCCACTGACCTCCAAGATCTCCCGGATTGATTACTGCTGTCAATGTAAGCGTCGACCTCGAATGCGCGTGCTGACAATCAGGGTTCCATGCTGTACGCCTCGCATCTTGATTACGAGCTCACCGCAGATCTGGACTGCCCCTATTCAACTCATTCTTACTCTAATCCTTCTCATCCTACAAGTGAGAAAGAATGTTTGGCCAACTGACGCGTCAGATTGGCCCTTCCGCTTTGGTTGGCTTCTGCCTTTTCATCCTCTTGGCCCCAGTGCAAACATGGTTCATGAAAACGAGTTTCATTGTGCGCAAAGCGTCCATGGTAAGTTGACGAGTGCTTGCCAAACAAAGGGATGATGCTCATATGTTCTTCCAGAAATGGACGGATGGTCGGTCGAAACTGCTGCAGGAGCTCTTGGGGTCAATGCAGATCATCAAAGTGTTCACATACGAATTCCCCTTCTTGAAGCGTACGTTGAGGTAGACGATGCCACAGGCTGATAGCAGGTCTCAAGTTTGTCCGGGGCCAAGAGTTGCGAGGCATCCGCAAAATCCTCTTCATCCGAGCTGGCAACCAGGCGTTAGCATTCAGCGTACCCGCCCTGGCAGCCGTCCTGTCCTTCGTAACGTACACGTCAACCCACCCTGGGCTGGATCCGGTGAGCATCGACCCCTATAGCGATGCTGAACATAAAGGCGTTGATCTTCACCTCTCTGGCCTTCTTCAATTTGCTGCGTCAGCCGCTCATGTTCCTTCCTCGAGCGTTGTCCACACTTACAGACGCTCAGACCGCTGTGCAGCGCCTGACAATACTATTCGAGGCGGACGTGATGGAGGAGAAGTCCTTGATCAACCCATCGCTTGATGTCGCACTACGTGTGCATGATGCCTCGTTTCAATGGGCGGATGCCCAAGAACAGGATAAGCTTGATGACAAAGGGCCCAAGGGCACAAAGAAGGGCAAGAAGGCTTTACCCGAGAAGAAGGAGCCCACGGAAAGTAAAGCTGAGCCATTCACCATTCGAAACCTCTCGCTCCAGGTGCCTCGAGGTCGCCTAGTGGGTATCGTCGGTCCAGTCGGCAGCGGGAAAAGCAGCATTCTGCAGGGTGTGAGTACACAAATATCAAGATGTATGTCTCCACGCTGACTTTACAGCTGCTCGGCGAAATGCGCCGCATTAGCGGTGAGGTGGAATTCGGCGGCAGCTTGGGCTATTGCCAGCAGTCAGCGTGGATACAGAACGCGACGTTGCGGGATAACATCGTATTCGGGCGCAAGTGGGACGAGTCGCGGTACTGGGAGTGCGTGCAGCTGGCATGCCTTATTCCTGATCTCGAGATTCTGGCCGATGGAGATCTGACTGAGATCGGCGAGAAGGGCGTTAATCTCTCTGGCGGCCAGAAGCAACGCATCAACATCGCTCGTGCATTGTACTTTGATGCCGACATCATCCTTTTCGACGATCCTCTGAGTGCAGTCGACGCCCATGTCGGGAAAGCCCTTTTCAACGGGGCCATCATGGGTCTACGGAAGGCTGGGAAGACCGTCATCCTTGTGACACATGCCCTGCATTTCCTGCCCCAGATCGACTACCTGTATACCATTCAGAACGGTCAGATTGTGGAGGAAGGCACATACCCGGCGCTTATGGCATCCAATGGGCCTTTCCAGCAACTGATGGCGGAGTTTGGCGGGTCAAACGCCGAACGGAAGGAGGAGGAGGACGCAGAGGAAGAAGCCGCCATAGAAGAGACCGCTGAGCCCGGGAGCAAGACCAATCAGCAGAAGATTGCCAAGATCACCAGCAAGGTAGTTGGGAAGGCTGCGGGCACTGGCAAGTTGGAAGGCCGCCTCATGGTTTCCGAAGTTCGCAAGACGGGCTCGGTCGACCGCAAGGTCTACTTTGCTTATCTTCGGGCTGGCAAGGCCTGGATCACGCTGCCCCTGATTTTGATCTGCGCGGTCACAATGCAGGCGAGCAATGTTCTATCAACAGTATGGTTGACATGGTGGGAAGCAAACTCATTCCACCGGTCGAACAACTTCTATCAAGGGCTTTATGCCGTGCTGGGCTGCGCAAGTGCCATCCTTACATTTGGAATGGGCTTGGCCATGGGAGCCATGGCGTACTATGCCTCAAAGAACCTCTACAATGGCGCTCTGCGACACGTCTTCTTCAGTCCGATGTCGTTTTTTGACACGCAACCACTTGGACGGATCATGGGTATATTCGGGAAGGACATCGATACTGTGGACAACCAGCTGGCCGACTCGCTGCGCATGCAGGCCATGACCCTCATGACCCTCATCGGTTCCGTGGTTATCATCACAGTCTATTTCCATTATTTCATCGCGGTCATCTTCGGTGTGGGCGTCGGCTACTACTACTTCGCGCAGTTCTATCGCACGTCGGCCCGGGAGGTGAAACGTCTAGATGGCATGCTGCGCTCGCTTCTCTATTCCCATTTCTCAGAGTCCTTGTCTGGCCTTGCCACAATCCGGGCGTATGGGGAGACTCAACGCTTTATACATGACAACGGCTACTACATGGACCTTGAGGACCGCGCATACCTTCTTACTGCCTCAAATCAGCGCTGGCTGGCGGTTCGACTCGATTTCCTAGGTGCGCTTTTGGTTTTTGCTGTTGCCATTATGGCAGTCAAGGGAGGTGGGGGTCTCAGCGCGTCGCAGATTGCCCTCTGCCTCACATATATGACGCAGATCACTCAAATCCTGGGCATGGTGACGCGCCAATCGGCTGAAGTCGAGAACAACAGTGAGTGGCATGAGCTGGTAGTCACATGCTGACGGCAGTGAACGCTGTCGAGCGCATCAGATACTACTCAGATGGCAGTCTGCCGCAAGAGAGCTCGTACGAGGTGGATGACGTGCCGCCACCGGAAGGTTGGCCCACCAAAGGGTCCATCTCCTTTGAGAATGTTGTCATGTCATACAGAGAAGGGTTGCCGGCCGTCCTGAAGGGAATGTGAGTAATCTTCCATCAACAACCTGACGGTACAGATCAGCCGAGTTTGGCTCGGGTCAAAAGATTGGCATCATCGGCCGTACAGGGGCTGGAAAGACGTCAATCACTGTAGCACTCTTCCGCCTGGCCGAGCTCACGTCGGGAAGTATCTCGATCGATGGGCAGAACATCTCTCAACTCGGCTTGAAGACATTACGCTCTTATATCGCCATCATTCCGCAGGACCCTGTACTCTTCTCCGGTACTCTGCGTTCCAACCTTGATCCCTTCGACCAGTATTCCGATGCCGTGCTGTACGACGCCATGAAACGAGCGAAACTCACAGAGGAGAGGGATGGACGACCGCGATACACTTTGGACATGGCGATTGACGACGAGGGTTCGAATCTGTCGATTGGCGAACGGTCCCTTGTGTCACTCGCTCGCGCTCTGGTCAAGGATTCGCGTATCGTTGTATTGGATGAGGCCACCGCCGCGGTCGACATGGAGACCGATTCACTTATTCAGGCAACCATCCGGCGTGAGTTCGGCTCGAAGACTCTCTTGTGTATCGCGCATAGGCTACGGACGATCATCTCCTGGGACCGCATTCTGGTCATGGATGCTGGCGAAATCGAGAGCTATGACGCTCCGCTAGCTCTGTTTGACGCAGGAGGACTATTTAGGCAGATGTGTGAACGAAGTAATATCTCCAGGGACGAGATTGTACGCGCTCGGAAGGAAGAGGTCTTCACGTAGATGTAAAGTATGTCATATCATGAGCTATCTGCGTCCGATTTACAAGTTTGCGGTCTGCGACATGGAAAGTAGTCCATTCCTGACGCGTCAAGTCTCCAGTAGCCTTGGAACGACGAGCAGACTAGTCGCGGCGCAACAAGTCGAGCCTGCGTTGCAATTCGTCCTCGTCCTTGCTGCCTCCCCCGGGCGGCGGTGTAGGGCCGCTCGGACCACCGGCGGGACCACCTTCAGCCACCGCAACACGAGATGATTGCAGTGGCTCGTTGGACATGGGGTTGGCCGTTGGTGCTGACGCAAGCTGAACATTAGCACCGCTTACATCCGCACTCACGGCGTCGTTCATGCTCATTCCAATCTCATCCAATACTTCTTTGAGGATCTTGTCGCCCTCAGCCTCCTCTCCCTCTCCCTCCTCCTCATCTTCCATGGCATCATCCACAGCGTCGCTCATCAGCTCCTCCTTCATGTCCATCGTTGCCGACTCCTTCTCGAACTCATTCATGATTCGCTGGATCTGCGGGAGATTCAAGCTTCGATTCATCTGTCCCATCGCCTGTTGTCAATACGCAGCTGCCAGCGTGTACTAACTCGAGTAGCCCCCTTCATTGCCGATGCCATCTGTTCATTACTCCTGAGCGTCTGCATCCGGAGCGACACAGCTTGGAGCTGAACGCGCATCTGGGTGAACTTCTGCATGTATCGGCGCGTGCGGACTAGATCCTTGGCAAGAATCTTGCATGCGTTCTGCAATCAGGATTGATGTTACAGTTCAACGCACCATGTTACCAGCTTTGGCGTTCTTCTTTATATCGGCCATGGTCTTCTTCTCCTGCTGCTCAAGCTTGGCACGCTCTCTCTCCAACTCTCTCTGAGCCTTCTGCAGCGATCGCTGGTGCTGCCGCAACCTCTCCGCCGGGGTCATCGTACGGCCGAACAGCATATCCTATGATCAGATGGTGAACGCGACAGCCTCACTAGTAGTTGACTCATGATGGCAAGTGTGGTCAAAGGAAAGAGGTGAATCACGCTCCTCGATGAACACCGGCCGGTCGGCCATCAGCATCATAAGGGACCGGCTTGGTGGCGAGTGGAGGCGCCTCATTTGGTTCCGTCGTTACTGCTGCGGTCCACGCGTACGTCCATGTTGTCAACCGGATCTCGAACTCTGCTGTTCCAGCAACAACTCCTTCATGTTCTTTGCGAAGATAGCGGCCATCGTGGCCGCTGTGGTGTCGGTAGCCCCTGTCAGGGCTGAAGACGCTGTGGAGATTGGTGTGCAGCTCACAGACGGGAATTTCACCACCAGTGTTGAGAAGGGCCTTTGGTGAGCCGTTCGCATTGAACACTGCTGACTAGGCAGGTTTGTGGAGCACTTCAGCCCAAAATGTGAGGCATGAGCCGGGGACAGCGACATGAGAGTACTCGCTTATGTCCAGGTGGACACTGTCGTGCCTTCGCACCGACGTGGGAGAAACTGACTCAAACGCACGAGCACTTGCAGCGCATCGCTGGCTTTCGCATGGCACAGGTCAACTGTATCGCGCAAGGTGACCTATGCAATGCCAACAAGGTCAGGGGTTGTGAGTGCTGTCTTTCAATCTTTGTGCTATGCTCACTAGCAGATCCCCAATTGAATCTATACGCAGATGGCAAGTTCGTGAACGAGTTCAACACGATCCGTGATTTCGACAAATTGTCAAGCTACATCTATGACAACGTCTATGCTTATGCCGACGGGACGCTGGACAAATCCAACGAAAGTACAGAGAAGGAGCCACACGTCGTGCTCTATCGTCCAAACAGGAAGGGAGAGGTCACAGAGGTCGATGCTACCGGTCTGGAAGCACTGAAAGCCAAGGGACCAGTGATCACCAAATTCTACGCTCCCTGGTGCGGACACTGCAAAAGCCTGCTTCCCGTTTACGAGAAGCTGGCTACCTCAATGCAAGGGGTCATCAACGTCGCTGCTGTCAATTGCGACGTGCACTCAAGTCTCTGCAAGTCGGAGAAGATAACTGGCTATCCTACGCTCAAGTTGTTCAAGGATGGAGAGGAGGAAGTCTTTGCCGCCTATCCGTCGTTGGACAAGATGCGCTCATTCATCGAGGACAGGGTGGAGAGGTAAGGCTACTGTCTAGCTGGAACTTTTCTGATGGACAGCCGCGCGACGGGGGTCATGAAGATCGCAGAGAAAGATTTTGCCAGCGTTCTCGACTTCGATGACGAGTTCTTTCTGTATCTGACGGGTTGGGAGACCACCGCTCAGGAGCTGGTGAGCTTTGTTGGTCATGTGAAGGCTGACATTGCCAGGACCAAGTCACTTCGGCCCTCGAAGGTCTGACAGTCCCCGTATACAAGTCGTCTGATCCTCGTTTCTACAAGACATTGCGCATCGCCAATCCACCTCCGTCCTCCGTCTTATTCTCGTTTTCATCCCACAATGCCGACTTTGTCAGCTCTCTTTCACTCCCTGCGGAACAACGTGAGCTGGAACGCTTCATCTTCAGGAACAAACAACCAACCCTTATGGACTTAACGCCGGAAAATTACAAATCGATAATGGACAACGACAAGCATCCCCTTGTGGTTGTTGGGGCAGTTCGTCAGGGCAGTGAGGGTGAGAAGGATCGTGCCTTGATGCTCAAGACTGCCAGAGCATGGAAGCGAGGTGGGCGTAACCTCCAACAGCCTGTCTGGTTCCTCAATGTGGACTCGGGGGAATGGGCCAAGTGGTTGGCCAAAACCTTTGGCATCTTGCCGGAGGATCTACCTGCCGCTACTGTCATCGACACCGAAACTCGTGAATACTATGACATCACGTTAGAAGGACACCGTGCTCGCCTCTCCGGAGCCGCCATGTTCTCTCTACTGGAAGGTGTGCATCAGAAATTCCTCAAGCCGAAGAAGATTGAGTCTGGACTGCAATGGGGAACACGGAGCGCTACTGCTTCTCTGGTCGACGCTGGAGTGAGTGTTTGGCTTGGCGGTTATTGTTATCAAGCTAATGAACAGCGCTGGAGTGTTGAGCACCCGTTCACGGCCGCCATGGTGGTTGTCGTTGGTGTATTCGTTTTCATCTTTGTTCTCTCGAGGTGCATGTCGCGCGAGCGTCACCACGGTGGTGGCTATATGAACGAGAAAGGCGGCCAGCGTCTAGACTAGATTAGGTAGAGCCTCTCTGTATTGTGTATTACTTTTGTCAACTCGAGACGGTTTCGTTTCAAAACGACAGAGGACCACAATGACCGCGTAGCAACCCAACATCATAATGGAGCGATATCCGAGACGTCAATTTCGACAGAGGGCCAGATAACGAAAGGGAAGGATTTTTGCCTGCCGACGATCCCGAGGCTTGGCGCCACTCGCAGATCATTGGGCGAGGACGGTGAATGATTTCCTCCGCCACCTCCTACGCGACCTGGATGCCACACGTCTGACGTCCACTCGTCCCGTTGCAAAGTGTGACGGATCTGTGAGGCCGAGATCGTTTGCCCAGGACAAGACCGCGGGACGCAACTCCTTTTGAGAATTTTATGCAAGCAATCTGGAACATGTACCTGCATGCACTTGATTGATAAGATTTCACAAGGGACCACTCACCCCTGCAGCGGCGTTGTCGGAAAAGACTCGGATGTCATTCAGGCACGGATCCGCATTCTCGGTACTAAGGGGCAACGTGTTCGATACCCTCCAGACAGAGGTGTGAATGCTTATCACGAACCAGTAGTTCTGAGAAGGTTGAAGTCGTGATTCCAGCGGTGTACGTCTTGACTGTGCTCTCGGGTGTGCCCGGTCATGAGAGGGGCGATAGACGGCACAGACTGGATCATGACTGTTTCATGAGATGGTTTTGTCAGCGGCTCATTTGGTGGGGTGGGGCCGGAGCAGAAGAGGTGCAAGCGTCTTTGCAACAGCACGTCGAAGCTGAGGGCTGATGACTCAATCCAACTTGCTGATCGCTTGTTTGCGTAGGCGCAAGGTATGACACGCAGGCCATCTTCATTTGATTAGAAGTGCCACCTGGCGCTGTTGGGCCCGGCCTGAAGATTTGTTAGGCTTGCTGTGTAGAAGCTCTCAGCACTTACCAGTCAGATGTTTAATACACCTAATCAAATGTTTGGCGCAACCAGTCAGATCTTTGGAGCGACCTTTGACATATGTGTCCCATGCAACCTCCCTTTGATCATTCAAATTCGCGTCTGGTGCGGAAGATCATCGCAGAGTCGGGTCTCTTCGGAGAGCCCTCTCAGACAAGCCAAGATGGAATTGCGTGTTAGACTGCCATGCAAGCGCAGGTTGCCCGCGTAGTGGAAATGTTGCACAACCAACACGACTTGGATGGTTGAGCAGATAGATTGTAGGATGACAACTGTCTCCAGTGCAAGTGGTGCGACAACAGTGGCAGTCTTCAGGGCGGGTGAGACAAATCCGCAACTGCGGCGTCTCAGGTCCGCCTATGTCCACGATGCCCGCGGAACGGCAGACGCCGAAGGCAACAACATTTAGGGCCTCCACGGGACTCTGTTCTCCGTTACACTGTATTCTTCACTCATGCCGTCAGCTCAGTCTGCAGCTCCAGACCCACAGTCTTCGTCGTGGAGACGACGACGTTCTACATCGAGCACACAGCCAGCTTCGACCCCGAGTGGCACGAAGAGGTCGCGCACTGGATACGCCTGCGAAGCTTGCCGTAGGTCGCCTTTCTCTTGCTTTCCATGACTAGGAGTGTTGACATCGTCAGGAAATCGAAAAATCGCATGTAATGGTGCATCGCCTTGCGGACGTTGTGTGCAAGATGAAAGAGAATGCGTCTACGTTGATCGGCCAACACGCACGCCGTTGACGCGCGTGCGGATGACTGAGTTGGAAGAGCGGTAGGTCGAATTTGCTGACCTCGCTGACTGGTGTGCAGGTTGGCATTCTATGAGAATTTGTGGGACTCCCTTAGTATGGGCTCAAGCCTGTCGCAGGCTCATACCACGTATCTGGAGCATGGGTTCACCACCGCACGCGACTTCGTGCTGCGACAGCGACCTCCTCGTCAAACGTTACCCACCTTCTCAAGCATCTACAACGCGCAAGCTCAGTCATCAGCCACCGTGGGCATGGCCGTCGGGGACACCAACGTGACTGGCCTGGGAGCCACTGAAAATGACCCGACGGAGGACGAGTGGGACCCATCCCATGCAACCAGAGCGGCCGAATCGTCCGATGGCATAGCCAACACGGCTGAATCCATCGTGGAGACAACTGCACAAGGCGTCAGCTACCTGGGACTTTCGTCAGGCACTACGTTTGTGAACGTTATTAAGCGCCTCACGCCTGACCTCACTTTGCCGGCGTTTCCTGGGAATCATGCAGAGCGCAGTGATATACTCGGACCCACCACCGACCGAGCCATGGTGCACTCTTCAGGTTCAGTTCAACGACTACCGCCTCTGTCGGAAATACTGCCATTCGTCGATTGCTACTTCAATTACTCTCGTTAGTTGGCAGCCCGAAGGCACC
The DNA here is from genome assembly GCA_001600275.1 of Cutaneotrichosporon curvatum. NCBI lineage: Eukaryota > Fungi > Basidiomycota > Tremellomycetes > Trichosporonales > Trichosporonaceae > Cutaneotrichosporon > Cutaneotrichosporon curvatum. Next base: position 289,393 of record BCJH01000006.1, on the reverse strand, counting down.
AGCTAACATCCCACAGACACCATAACACCATTGGTGCACGAACCAACCATCCGCGCTCAAATCAGTGGCGCCTTGCCATTATCTCCCAAGTCGGGAGACGATGTTCTGCTATACATGATTTTCGCAATGGGCGCTCTTGACCTTTCCACCGACAACGCGGAACTCAGCCTGCGTTATTACCAATATGCTCATAAAGCACTCCAACATCGCCTGCTCACAGATTATTCCCTGCAGCTAGTTCAGGGCTTGGCTATAATGGCACCCTACTTACAGCGATCAAACCAAGTACGAGCGGGACACCTCATGCTGGGTCTCGCCATCCGCTTGGCAGTTGGTCTTGGACTACACACAACTCTAGGTCATGAACATTGCTCTCCACTGGAAAAGGAGATGCGCACAAGGGTATGGTGGGCATTAGTTGTACTTGAAGCTGGATCTGTCATTGCATTTGCAAGACCACTAGCTATAAGTGCTGCACAACTGGGGGGTATACCGCTTCCCATAAATTGTCATGACGAGGTGAGTCGTATTATTCTCGAATTTTTGCTGACTACAGGACTTGACAGTGTCGACGACACATAAACCGGGCGACTCGACAGAGGCGACGGTCTATGCCGCGCTGATATATCAAGGCAGCCTTGCGCGTGTGATCTGTCATGTCCACGAAGCTATCCTCGCATCGCCAACCTCGCCGTCGCCAAACCTCATCAAAGAATACGATGACATGATACTGTCAGCAGTGGAGTCTTTACCGAGACACTACAGGCAATGCCCCGACGGTCCTTACCGGTACTCCTTTCATGTGCAAACTTGGCGCATACGGGACTTTCGAGGCATGCTGCACCGCCCTTTTTTGTTAGCAGCAGCATGGGATGCGAAAAGCGGGCCTGGACAGCCCACAAAGTCATCAGTCATCGAGATAATCGAGTGAGGTAGACCCTGCCGCGAACGCTAACTCCAGTGTCTGTCGATCTCTAGCCCTTGACAATCTATACGACATCGGCCATTATCTCGCTTCAGAGAACTCTGCGCCGCAGATCGTAGAGTGGTATGCGCTCTACTTCGCCTATCAATCGGCCCTGACAATTCTTCTATCACTCGTATGGGAGCCCTCGCACGACAGTGCGGAAATATGGCGCAGTGCAATCCACTCCACAACGGCATGGTTCCGGCAAACGCGATCGCTTAACCAAATGGGACTTGCGTACGCTGACATGCTAGAAAAAGTTCTGGATGCGTTGCCAGACCCAGGCGACCGCGCCCCTCGGCCTGCCGAATTCCCGGACCAGAGCGCAAGAGGTAGTGACCGTCGTCCGCCACGTTTGGCGGCGGATAGGTACTGGTGGGAGATCATGGGCAATCAGTCGCCGCTACCAGACATGAAGAATCCATCTGGCTGGTGGGACCAGCTGGGCCAGGCTTTACCAGGTTTCTAGTACGCGCGATGAAGTTGTGTAGACCTCTAAGTACCAGGTCCCATTTGGGTCTGGACCGACGGACCTGCAATGCCCGCAATGATCCGTGCAGACGGCACTGTTGGCGTGCGATGTTAATCGCGCAATGAGACGGATTGCTGAGGCATATTCGGTGGGCCATGCTGACATCTGGCGCACAGTACGACACTCAGCGATAAGAAGATGCTGATGAAGCATCAAGAGACCGACCTCCTCCGAGGAATTTGCCGCTATGGTGCATCAATTCGCCGCAATCGGCCATTTTGACCGCGATTGTCCGACGAAGTGTGGTGTGCTGACGAATGTAGGTCGCCGCTGATGGTTGTCCAGCGGCCCTTTAGATGCCGCAATAAAATTCTAGAAGCCGCGATAGCCCTCTTCACCCACTTGTATGTGATCCATTACTCACCTGTTAACGTCGTCGCTAACTCCACACCGGCTCTCGTTGCTGAGAAAATCATTCCCAGCAAAACGTACTCACCACGTCACAATAATCTGATTGACAAGTCCAGAACTTGCAGCTGATGGCATACTGAGCAGACGTCGGCGGGAAGAGTAAAAAAATGCAGATAATGGGGATAATACGCGCCTTTCCCGGCCGTACGACACCGGGCAATCGCGGCGGGCAAGTCAGCACCGGCTGTTATCGCCCAGGATTGAGTGAGTCAAGGTGAGACACGCATGCATGGAGCGGTGAGGGATTTACTCGATGTCTGCCGCTGTGCTGCGGGTGCCTACCGTAGGTGCAACGCCCACTGTCCTGCACAGTGAGTGCCTCTCAACATCATCTGGCCCGGCCAGAAGACCCCATTTCCCGTTGGAAAAAGGAGACTTCATTGCAGGAGCTATTCCGTACCCCCCACCGCGGGGGACAAACCCCAAGTCGCCCTTCGGGCAGTGAGACGTCCAGCGAGGGAGATGCGTGATCCCGGCTGTGTCGAGGTACTCTCTCCGCCTTATCAGCCTGCTGGCTCTAACACCCTGACCGCTTGTCTGTATTGATATGCAGTTCCGGCCCCACCTCTTGAGCCTGCTGAGGCCGGCAGTGTCCCCATTTTGTGACACCGCCGAGGAATCGTTTTCCAACATCTGTGGCTGTCCCTACTCTGCGCTGCGCAACTCTTCGCACCTCCCGATATTGTGGGCTCCTTCGCCTGCGCGTAGCAATTCAGTTTTTCCAACTTACCAAATACATTGTTTACGTCCTGAACCAGCTCCTGATTGCAGCCGAGGGGCAACACTGAAGCGGGCAACTGCTAGGTGGAAAGCGATAGAGAAGAATGAGGCTTCTGCACTCGCGACAGTTGGACACAAAGAGTGGAAGTGTAAGCGGACCTCGAAGTCCGCTCCCCGTTCGCGAGACGCGCGTCCGATACGCAGTATGATAGTCTAAAAGTAGGACCCATGTCGAGCACAACAGGCGAGACGTCTTTCGGCTATAGCCGGATGTTCTAACGGAGGACTGCCAACCGCCACTCGGAGCTCTGTCTCCCGAGGATGGGTAAGCGTGTCCAGCCTTACTCAATCATCGCAAACCACGACTGCATCGCACGACGTGCATGCGCGAAATGCAATAATATACAAGACAATAGCTAGACTAGATACGAACAGCGGGGATCTCGTCATTGGCTGTTCCCCGACTTGTCAGGCAGAGCAAATGCAAATCCCCCGCCGAGCTCGGTCCGCGCTACATCGGGCAGGGCGAGACTCCAGGCTGTGTAGTCTGTCTGGATACCAACTGAGAAATCCAGCAATGCGTCTGCAACCGGCTGCCCGCTGTCAGGAGGTGGAATGCCAAATTTGCGAGGGTCGGTCATCTGCCTTGGGTAAGCTTTGCGGCTTTGATTCACGAGGATGTAGGCATCTACGAGGCGAGATGCGCGGAGCCAGCGCGCGAGCGCAATCGCTCTTGTGTGCGGCTCCTCGTCGACGAGTACGACGCGTGAGCGGTACACTGGGGTGTACTCGTCTATGGCTTCTAGGTACTGGCCGGCGGGGATATGTCGAACGGGGTGGTCGTGAATCCTCGTTTGCTCCGGTCCTGGTTCCAAGCGGGGGTTGATGAAGTATGTCGTCCGCTTGGTGTCTAGAAAGGTGTCCAAATTGCTCTCGTCAATATATTGAAGCGCAGCGGCTGCAGGGTGAGACCGAAGGTCGATCGAACGCGCTGTTGAAGGTGACAGGTGGGAGCAGAGTCGACTCCCTGGCTCCAAGTTGTGTCCTGCCTTCACCCAGGCCGATGTTCCTCCGTGGAAGTAGAAAAGGGGATTCGGAAGCTGATCCCACCACGCCAGTGAGGTGGCTCCCAACAGCCCTCTTGTGCGAAAGGCACAAGTCACCACTATAGGCTGCGATGGGTCCTCAATGAGGGAAGACACCTGCGCGACTAGCTCCCCACCAGGGAGGCCAACGGCGCCTGGAATACTTCCACTCGCATACTCGGCGGTTGAGCGCACGTCGATGACAAGTGGTGGTGATAGCCCCGATGCGATGGCTTGGTCACGAAAATGGATGAGATCGCTTGCAGACCATGTTCGTATTCCGTGGGTTGCCGCTCCGGCCTCGGCTAATGCCTTGCTAGGCCCGCAGACGTGTCTGAATTGCCGGCCACCGGCTGCGATCCAGCCTGCCATGCCGCTGTTAAGCACACGTACGTCTGTGTAGCCCCAAGATTTCCAGAGCTCGGCATCTTCGTCCACACTTGGAGTTTCGCCCGTCAGCACGACAAGAGTATCGAGTCGCGGAACGAGCGAACGCGCTCTGGCATGCCTGTCTGGCCAAGAGAGTGGGAAGTACGCAGCATGGAAGATGTGGGACTCGCGAATGGCGGCCTCTTCCCGGACGTCAAAAAGTGCAAGCTCTGATTCGCCATCGAGGAGGGCTCGAAGGAATTCGGCATCAATGCTCATTGCTGGAGCGCTCATCTTGCGGCCGTACCGTCACCGCCCAAGTATCACGCGGTAGAGATATCAGCGACTTCGACCCAAACGTCAATTTTGCCATGCCGCCCGAAAGAGGAGGCTGGATGAGTGCTGCGGGAATGGCGTGATGCTGTAGTTGGAAGTCACCCCAGGAAGTTATCAATCAGCACGCGTAGTTCGATTAGGCAAGCTCAAACATCATGGATCCCACTCTCGCGGCCAGGCACAATCTACGGACATCGCCGCATACTCCGCAATCTTGACGAGGTTCGTCACCTCGACCTCTCTTGATGCTCGTCAATGTCCGACGATGACCACCAGTCACCCGCTCGCAAGATGGGCGAGCGGGAAAAGGACAAGCGACCAGCTCGGATATCTTCCTCAGCCTTTTCCTTCTCACTCGGTACACCTGCAAAGAAGGTGAAGGCTGCACCACATGCGAGTGAAGAGCCATCTCCACGCCGCCCGGAGGAAGGCATCTCCTCCCCTCGTCATGCACCCTTGACCACGCCACGACACATAGCGCAACCAAGGACAGGACGTAAGGAGTCGACACCGCAACGCAGTACAGTGACTATTGGACAGCACGCACAGGCAGTCTCCTCGCTGTCTCCATTCACGCCTTCGCGAGCGAAGCCTGATCTAGGCGCCCTTCCTTCCCCTTTCGCCTTGAACCCCCTCCCTCCAGCTTCCAAGGACTCAACCGGCCCGTCCCGCCGTCTCAATGCAGTGTTGGAGGACACCACCTTCCGCCGCCTCAAAGATGAGAGGAGGAAGCAAGGCATCACATCCATGCCGAAGCCGTCAGTTGACGAAGCCAGGGCCCAAGCGGTGGTCCAGGAGGAAGACATTGGCGTGTCGCCTAGGCGGACCAAAGCGATTCAACACAGAGGACCTGGGTGGGACTATCATCGTTGCCTCCTCTGACACCAGACCACCGCCCTCTGTGAGACTGAGCTCGCTCATCTCGGCCAATAGCACCTCCCTCGTCCTTTTCTACACTTCGCTGCAGCACACGCTCTCGCGCCAGACCAAGGTCTACTACTTGCAGCACATCCAGACAGCAGCCCTGCACGTCAGGACCACATCCGCAGCACCTATACCGTCGCACGCCACTCTCCTGCTCGAGTGTGAGGTGCTGACACTGTCGGGTGCTACGTCTGGCGAACATCCCAAAGTAATGGTAGTGTTTCAAGCACTGCCTACCGATTGTCCGAGAGTAGGCATCGACCCGAGGGTGGTGTGCAACTCCGACAAGAGGTTCGAAGTGGGGATCTGGGCCCCATACAGTGAAGTTATGTTGCCGCACGGACGGAAGGCCGTCTTTGCGGGACGCTTCCTCATCGCCGAAGCTGCGTGAGATGGATGACTAGCCGCAGTTGTCGTCCGCGCAGTCCTCACTTGTGTGTGTGTGCCGGATCGCAAGAGGTGCAGAGTCGTATCTGCCTTTCGCCCCTGCACTGCCAAGATATCGGTTTTACCTAGCACTCCACGTTTAGAGTAGTCCAATAGAATGCTTGCTGATACCCTGGACGTTGTAATCAGTAGTGCATGTTGTGTTTACTAGAAATGACGATGACGGAGTTGTGTTCGATCTGTTGGGCAGATCTGTCGAGTGTGCAAGAGATACAGTTCGAGGGTGGTCCAGGTGGGTCGGTCCAGTGGTTGCCAGCTGCCACACGACAGTAGCTGATCGACGCCCCATGGCTGGGTAGAACGCTACATGGCTGATGGCATGTTGCGCGCATTCCAGCGAGGGAGGCGCTGATCATCTCTTAAAACCGTGGCCCCTGATCCGTCACTGCAACCTGGGACCCGATGGGCGCCCTCGCGCCCTCATGCACCCTCGCGTGCAGATTCAGGATGCTCGGCGAGGGTCTCTTTCTTCCTCGGCGTTTCACAATGCGAGCGAAGTCTGCAATGTATTTGAGGGCTTGCGACGCCGCGCGCCGCGACTTCGCCATGCGACGCGAGCCAAGCCTTCCTGCCATCGCGCCAGCCGTGGGGTTGCAGCCGGTAAGTGAGCAAGGCAGGTGAGATGTGACTTTCTTGTCTCACTGTGTAGCAATAGTACCAAGCTGTACTGATCGGTATATGCGACCTGATACATTACCATGTAGTCACCCATGGATTCTGGCGGCGAGACAGACAATTATGCAGCGAATCGTGAACGCTCGCGCGTCCATCATCCCTCGTGATGAGCTACACTGGGCGTGCTTTCGCGACATATCTACACTGCTCTTTCCTTGCACTGCGCATTACGCGAATTGCTTGTCGCCGACCTCGTGATCTTGCTCTTTGATCTATATCGGTGCTGCAGTGTTGTCTTCCTCCGACCCTGCTCCCGAATACTCTCAGGCACCTTATTACGCACTCGCCGGCGTTCAGCCGATCCGCCCTTGCGAGTTACGATTCGTGAGTGGGCGCGTTGACGACGCGCTCACGGCTGCCAGAGGATTGATTATGAGATCATGTCATAGAGCAAAACTCTTTTCAGGACCGCCGCACGGGCTAGCAACCACTGAGAGCACTCGACTCCTGAAAGACTTCTCAGCCCGCGGCGGATAGAAGGCGGTGTTGTGACTTGTTGTGGTCAGCGGACCCTGAAGGATGCCAGGTTTAGTGTGTGTTTACGGTCATTGCTGTGGCAGCTGGCCGGAGGATAACACCCCCAGTCAGATCATCCGTACACCCTTGAGGAGGCCCTGATTTCCTTCCTTTCACGCTCACGTTGTCCACTTTGCCAACCCTGTCTCACGATCCAACGCATCAGCCAGCTCAACAGTAGCTCACAACAGAGAAAAGTCAGGCCCGGCCCAAAGATCCCTTCCCCTCACATCCTGCCTGCCTGGCTCGTCATTCCCTACCCTGGCGCTACAAGCTCTGACCCCTAATCCTCGAGCTCCGTGCACACGGTCGTTCGACGAGGCGGTTCCCTTCCGATCACACAGCTACCAAACCTGAGCGGCATCCCAGCCCAGCCTTTTCGACCGCTGCCGCGCGGCTTGCCCCCCCTGCCCTGTCCATTGCTCAACTTTGCTGCTCAACCGTCATCACTTCAAGGCAGCCACAGGCGCACAGGCAGAGCGGGCAGTGAGAGAGCACCCAGGGAAACCACCCCCACCCCTATTACATGCCGCAGAGCGAGCGCCATAGTCTAATAACCACCACAACGACACTAAGAACTCCCTCTGCCAGCCGCTTGCAGCCACCAAACCAATCCAAAGCCTTCACCTGGGTCCTGTCCTCCCAAATCTGATTCTCCTGGCTTGGTCACAGACACCACTACCATCGTCCTCATCGACTTTGACTACTACTCGACTACGCGCACTCGTCTGAACTGCGAAAGAAAACACATCGCCAACGCAAAGCCAAGAGAAAGGAGAGAGCGACAAAGCTCAAGAAAGGCATCACGCCCCGCCTCCCAATCCCTCTCTGTTTCTCTTTGCTCTCTCTTTTGCAACTCACCCCTGAGCACTTGTGGTCTGGCCGCTGCGGACGCAAACCTGAACTCCACCAACCATTCAGAACAGCCTGCTTTCCATCTGCACTCGGCACATCACCAAGCATCTGTCCTCATCTAGTCACCACCAGGCGCCAGCAAATCGTGAGCGCGACTTTGCCGAACGTCTGAGACGTGTACGGAGACACGCCGTTGTCCACTCCCACTGCAAGGTGCGTCATTCTTGTGTCTCGAGTCCGACGGCCATTCCTCGGCTCGCATCGCCTCTCTTCTGGGTGGTGTCATATCCGTCCTCCTCTTCCAGAGGTCGTAGCTGTTCTTGTCAACTGAGAACGCTTTCTGTCCTGCTCCACTACACTTCGCATGCTCGGTAAACCTGTGGTACTCATCAGGTTCGCCGACACGCATTGTGGGAACTCCGTCGTCTTTGAACTGCGCACTGTAGTTCTGATTGCTGACTTTGCCCAGCTGCCTACACTGCTTCCCGTGTCAGTGGCTTTCCCCTCTCAACGACCTTCCCCACACTCTTTTACGACACTGCAACGGACCATGCTATAGACCGGCTTCATCAGGACCCCCACAACGATACCTTGTACCTGTAAAGCAAGACGACGCGTGATTCTAATCCCCTGCCCCCATTTTCTCATCCGATCGCAATGTCGCGCCCTCCCCTCAACACCAACATCTCTTTCACCGAAAGCGATGTCCCACCCTCTCGCAGAGCTGGGCAGGGTCAGCATCGCCCTCCCCCTGTCCCCTCGAAGACTGGCACGTCGTCGAAAAATGGCTTTGAATCCAACGTTGTACCTACCCTAGGCTACGAGGAGGCAGGCTACTCAAACCAAGGTGGCTTCTCGCAGGCTGGTGCGGACGTGCGCAGGAAGAAGAGCATGGTCCGCCCAGAGCGCGAACGCATCGAACCCGGACACAGGTTGTACCACTACCGCGAGCGTGCGGCAGGCGACGACGTTCGCGTGCACCCCAGTGGTGAGTGGAACTGTTGTGCTTGGTCTCTTTCTCAGGCTAACATCTAGTAACTGGCAACCAGCCATATGCTCCTGGTCGCGGCGGTGCTCATCTGCGACGCGGCAAGTCTGTCCTGGGACGTGAAGATGATCAATTCAACGAGTCCGGCTTGAACTTGTTCAAACGTGGAGCCACGATCCGCCGCAAGGCCTCGCAAGCTGCCCCCAGGCCGGTGCAACCCTCGGCTCCTCGTCCGCCAGCCGAGAAGACTGGCTGCTGCTCTGACATTGCACCAGGCCCCGTCGACTGCTGGATGATCTACTGCTTCGTGATCACCTGCTGGATTCCTCCCTTCATTCTGGACAAAGTGTTCCGTAAGAGGACCCCGGACGCCCAACGTGCTTTCCGTGAGAAGATGGGTATCGTTGCTATCTGCGCCTCTCTCATGGCTATCGTCGGTTTCATTACCTTCGGTTTCACGCAGACGGTATGCACCAACAAAGGCGGACGTATTCAGGCTGGGCACGTGTCCACCTCGTCCATCATCATCAACGGAAACTACTACGACTTTGGCAACTGGCACCACCCAGCTGTTGGCATCTTCAACGGCTCGACCAGTCCCCTGTACATGGACGAGTTCAACTCGAGCGGCAAGGATGTCAGCTTCCTGTTCCAGAATGCGAACCAGAAGTGCTTGGGCATCATGGAGCCCGGACCCCAGGCCCCAGACATCATGAAGGGCCCCCAGGTGAAGGGCAAGACAACCATGCCCTACTACTTCCCCTGCAACCAATTTTCCCAGAATGCCAGTCTGCCTGCCGATCTCACTGGTTACGAGTCGACCACGAACTGCCATCTTACCGATGAAGCGCGCAAACAGCTTGACGACACGAAAGTCGCCGGTGTCGTATACTACACTTGGGGCCAGGTCAGGGACGAGAACCGCAACCTTGCGGTGTACAAGGGGTGAGTACTTGTGCTGCGGAGTACCTAACGTCAGTTCCGTTCTCGACATGGACCTATTGGAATGGCTGAACCCCGACTTTGTCAGTTATCCCCCCCTTTACGACACGATGAAGGGACGGAATAGTACTTTCCAACAGCGCGACATCTCGGCTCTCATCGCTCGTACTGGCTGGGACGAGGAGCTCGACTGCCTAACAGACGTTATCCGTGTCGGGTTTGTCGACAGCATGACTATCGGCTGCGTGGCATCGCAGATCGTGCTCTACGTTTCGCTCGTTTTCATTCTGGGAGCAGTTTTGATCAAGTTCTTCATGGCTCTCTTCTTCGGATGGTTCCTCAGCTGGCGCATGGGCAACTTCAGCAACGAAAGCTACAAGGACCGCATGAAGCGTGCCGAGGAGATTGAGAACTGGACCGACGATATCTACCGTGCCGCGCCGGGTCATTTGCGCCCCAACGCACGCGATGCGTCTCTCCGGCCACCAAAGAAGGGACACTTCCTGCCGACGCAATCACGTTTCAGCAAGGCTGAGCCAATGATGGTCGGCTCGCGCCCCAACACCGGTTACGGCAGCAGCCTTGACATGTCGCGTCGTGGCCAGGCTTCAAGCACGTATGGCTCCAAGTTAACACCTGGCGGATTGCGCGACACCCCTCCGGGCTCGCCGATGTTACGAGGCTCTCGCTCGTCGACGTCTCTTCCATTCCGCGACGAGTCATCTGGCTCTCTTTACGGCGATTCGAACGGTGGTTGCCCATGGCCACTCGTTAACGTCATCCCTCAGCCTGCCCCCGACTTTGAGCCTTTCGGCTACCCTCTTGTCCACACCATATGCCTCGTCACCGCATACTCCGAGTCGATTGAGGGTCTGCGTACAACTCTGGACTCGATCGCTACCACCGACTACCCCAACAGTCACAAGGTCATCCTCGTCGTTTGCGACGGAATGGTCCGTGGCTCTGGCTCGAAGGAGTACACTCCCGACATTGTTCTCAGCATGATGAAGGAGCTCGTTGTCCCGGAACAGGAAGTGGAAGGGCATTCCTATGTTGCCATCGCAGACGGCCACAAGCGCCACAACATGGCCAAGGTATACGCTGGCTTCTACGCCTACGACAACGAGACTGTGGAGCCTTCCAAGCAGCAGCGCACGCCTATCGTTCTTGTTGCAAAGACTGGTAACCCACTTGAGCGGAACGACGCAAAGCCCGGTAACCGTGGCAAGCGCGACTCCCAGATCGTACTTATGGCTTTCTTGCAGAAGGTCATGTTCGATGAGCGGATGACCACCTTTGAGTACGAGTTCTTCAACGCAATGTGGCGCTGCACCGGTGTCTCTCCGGACAAGTATGAGACCGTGCTCTGTGTAGACGCGGACACAAAGGTCTTCCCAGACTCGATCTCCCGCATGAACGCCTGCATGGTCAACGACACCGAGATTATGGGCCTTTGTGGCGAGACTAAGATTGCCAATAAACGGGAGACCTGGGTCACCATGATTCAAGGTGAGCCAATATTCCCAACAGGCATAACTGACCCCAGTCTTCGAGTACTATATCTCTCACCACTTGACCAAGGCCTTCGAATCCGTCTTTGGAGGTGTCACCTGTCTGCCCGGTTGTTTCTCGATGTACCGCATCAAGACACCCAAGGGCGCGTCTGGCTACTGGGTGCCCATTCTCGCCAACCCGGACATTGTCGAGCACTACTCCGAGAACATCGTTGACACGCTACACAAGAAGAATCTTCTACTGCTCGGCGAGGATCGTTACCTCAGTACTCTCATGCTCAAGACGTTCCCGAAGCGCAAGATGATGTGGTGCCCGCAGGCAGTGTGCAAGACAGTTGTGCCCGACACTTTCAAGGTTCTGCTGTCGCAGCGTCGGCGCTGGATTAACTCGACCATCCACAACCTGTTCGAGCTCATGTTGGTGCGCGATCTCTGTGGCACATTCTGCTTCTCCATGCAGTTCGTCGTTTTCATGGACCTGGTCGGTACGCTTGTCCTGCCTGCCGCCATTGCATTCACCATCTACGTTGTCGCCGTTGCCATTCAATCTGCCTTCAACAAGAGCAAGCCTACGCCCACCCTCTCTCTTATCCTGCTTGCCTTCATTCTCGGTCTCCCCGGTCTCCTCATCGTCATCACATCGCGCAAGCTGGTCTACGTCGGCTGGATGCTGATGTACTTGTTCTCGCTTCCGATCTGGAACTTTGTCCTCCCAGCCTACTCGTTCTGGCACATGGATGACTTTTCCTGGGGCCAGACTCGTATGGTGGAGGGCGAGTCGAAGGAGAACGCAACCCACGGAGACAAGGAGGGTCAGTTCGACTCGAGCCACATTGTGATGAAGCGCTGGGTCGAGTTTGAGCGTGAGCGTCGTTGGCGCGATGGCACAATGTCGCGCGACTCGCACAGCTTTGACGTGATCCAACGCTCCGGATCGCCAGGTCGCAACCTCAGCTCTCGATACTCGATGGGTTCCACCAGTGAAGGCTACCACGGCGGGTACGGCGGTGAGCCCTCCGGTGGCATGCTTCGCCCAGGACAGCAAACGTACGGAAGCTTCGTAACGAGCCCGGTCGATGACCCCCGCTCCCAAGCGTCCCACATGGCGATGCCTCAAGGCCCCAGCGAGCCCTACGACTTCTCCGCAGATGAGGAGCAGCCTATGTTAGCTCGCGGAGACTCACACTCGCCCGAGGCCTTCCGACCCACGGGTTACAACAACGACTTTGACGACCAGTTTGGCGCACCGCAGCGACCCCGCCAGCAGGCCGCCCCTGCGCCGAGCAGGGGTGTGTCGCTCGTCGACCCGGGATACATCCCTCCCCCATCCAGCGCGCAGGACCCCGTCCGGCGCGTGCAGAGGCAGCAGAACCGCCGCTCCTCTAGCCGGCAGCAGGGCATGACGAGCCCCACCTCGTCGACCAGCCATGCTGCCAGCCTGCCCCCCGGTGCTGCCCCAGCCCGGTTCTAGACTCTCACGACCCCAACGGACTCTGGACACCAGCCGACACTCGGTCGGCGGTGGAACTGTGATTTGCACCGTAGTTACATAGGAACTTCCGGATGAACTATTCACGTAGAAGAGCAGTGGCATGTGTCGTGCCAGTCCCAGTGGATCTACATACACTCACCAGCTGAAGACTGATGTCGCGATGTTTTTACACAGCATGGAGTTACAAGCCACCCTTTGCAATACTCCGCGCAACAAGACCAGGCAACTCGCGCATGAACCGCGGAGCAAGCTGCCTCACACGCTCCGTGTCCGAACTCTGCGCACCAACCGCCCGCGCGACTGCCTCCCAGTTCTGCAAGTCGGGGCGCACCTTCTTGATATGCGTGAAGGGATCGACCCGCCTCTGCTGCGGCTGCGCCCCGCCCATGATGATACCTGTCGTCAGCGGGGCCACCTTCCTCTCAGCTAACGTAGCAGTCCCTCCTGGACCTTGGGGGAGAGGGTGGAGCTCCATTTCCGGCGCGAACCGCTTGCGACGCGGCATGTGCACCCACAGGCAGAGCAGGGTCCCGGGGGTGGTTGCTTGCGCCGTGCGGTGGGCGGAGGTGAGGGTGAGGAGGAGGACGAGATTTCGCGGAGTCCTTCGTCGTCTGTGTCGCCTGAGAGAATGATGATGTCGGCGGCTGGCTCGTCAGTCCGTGCCATGTGGATGGCTGGGACTGAAGGACAGAGACGCTTTGTCATGAGCTCGTTGTCGTTGCTACTGTCGTGTTTGCGTTTCGACGACGAGGCGGCGAGGTGCGAAGGACGGGGCGATGAGGGTGTGTGAGGGTCGGTCCATATGGCCAGTGGCTTGGATGGCGGGCTAGTGGCCCAATGTGGTCCTTGCTTAACTATGGAGGCGTTGCTCACTCCCCGGATCGTGGGAAGTGTCCCAGAGTTCACAGACACGACTGGGGCAGCTAGGCGGGGCGAAGAGGTGGCTGAAGGGAGGAAGAGGTCGGTCCCGTGCGGAAAGCTGTTGGTGGTATCGCTGCGATGATCAGCATTACCTGGCAGTGATATTGAGTCAGGCGTACGGGGGAGGCGGGAGATGATTCCTGGGCTGTGATGGGCCCGCCGGGTGTTCAAGGTTAGCAATGAGAGCAGTGTTATCGGCGTTCGCCATTGCAGGCAAACCATCAAGCGTGGGCTGGAAGACCGGGCTGGGCGGGTCGTTGGGGTTCAGTTTGGGACTGGCGGGGTCACTGATGTCGAGCACATTGTCGTCCACACCGTTGATGAGATCGGCGATTGCCTGCTCAAGCGAATGCGTGTGGTTGCGACGACGTGCGTCCATCCTGCAAGTCAGAAACGAGTCAGAAGTGGGAGGTGAGTGTTGACATGTGAGAATCAGGTATCCCGAAACGAGGAGACTCGTCAGATGAGAATCGATTAGCGCGTGAGTCCAACGTGTAGTGTGTGTGCGCCCGATCTGCTCTGCCTGGTAGATATTGGAGTATCGTCAATGCAGGGATATATTCTACAGTGTTTATGCAATGCTCAGGTGAGCACCTGTGTTAGCCCAAGAGCTTTTGGAGGCTGTTCTTTGCGCCAGCATCTGCCTTGTCCCAGTAGGGCCCGAGCCCAACTGCCTGAGCTTGCGTGAGAGTGTCAACGACAAACTCGCGCAGAGGGATGTAGTAGGACGGGTCAGAGTTGCCCATCTCCATGCGGCGCTGCCCCTCTTGCGACGTCAGAATCTCCTCCCACGCCGTGCGGTTGTCGTCTTTCCAGTGGTTCACTGTCGTCCTGCCCGGTCAGCTATGACCAGCGAGTGTACTCACTCGGCACCTCCTGGGTCGTCCTCGGATGGCTGCAACTCGCCCAGAACATCGAGGAACATGTTCACTAGCGTCAGCGGCAAAGTGTGATCGTCACTTACAAAACTCGCCGTCCAAGCGTTCGAGAGCCTGCTGATGGCCCGTGGTCAGCAGGGCGCCGGCGCCCATGGCAACGAGCTTGCGGGCGCGGGCCTCGCCAACGTAATCAAAGTTGCGCCACATGGCATCCAGAACCTCCTCAAGCTGCTTATGGCTGTCTCGCCCGGTCCGGCGGGCTTGCTCCTCGGTGAGCTGGATGTAGAGGGCGGGATCGCGAAGGGCGATGCGAGACAGGATACCGAGGTATCCAGCCAGGATCAAGCCTGACGCCTTGTCGTCCTCCAGGGCTGCAAGAATGTGTCCGTATAATCCTGAGTCGAGGAAGGCCGGCGCTAGTTCGTGCAAAGGAGCAACATGGACACACAGTCCCAGGGTGGCCAAAGTGCGCAGAACGTTCTCCTGGTTGCGGCCGGATGCGAGGATGGCCTTTTGAAGTGAGGTACAGATGCTCGGTCCGTACGCCTTCACCACACCCTCGGCGTCCAGAAGGAGATACGAGTCCAGGAGAGGCAACAGGCTGAGGAGGAGGTCCATGTTCTCCCCGATAGCGTGGAGCAGACCTGGCATGAGGCTGATGAGGCCGGTCTCCGGAGTGGGCTGGTAGGGAGAGACAGAGTGGTGCAGCACAGTCTGCCACAGGATGATGCCGTCTTCTTCGAAGAAGTCCTTGGCGGGCTGCTGCAGGCTCTCCTGAATGAGAGGGATGACCAGGTCCATGAGGTTACCAGACGACTCCCTTGCGGCTGCGACAATCTTGGTGGTGAGCAGGACAAGGGAGGCCTTGAAGAGCCACTCTCCCTCCAGGCCAGAAGCTCCCTGCCAGAGTCCAGGAATGGAGCGAGCGATGGTAGGAATGAAGGGCAAAATCCTGCTTTCAACACGTTCGATGACGACGCCGATGGTTTCGCTCACGTAGCGCTTCCCATCCAGCGTCGCTGCCTCACCGAGAAGCTTGATCAACTCCTCGACCGTTTTCTGAATGAACGGCACGAAGTAGTCAATCTCAAGTTCCCAAAGCTGCAAATGTCAGCGTCGGCAGACAACAGCTTTGCACTTACATCAACGCACTCCCGTATGGAGATGGTCGCGGTGAGGTTCACAGCAATGTCAGAGGACTCTCCACGCTCGCTCAAGAGGTGAATGAGGATCTGCCAAACGAGGTCAAGCTTCGCATTCTCTTCGTCACACCCAACCCATTGGCCGATGAGCCATGCCACACGGCGTTTGAGGATGCGAAGACTACCCTGTCAGCACCCGCAAGGCGTGATATACGTACAGAGGCTGGCTCTGGCCCATCCAGGACCCAACTCCATGAAGCCAAGCGTTGAAATCCACGCCCCCGTGCGTTTGGCCGTACGTTGCAAGCGATCGACTCAAGCGGCCCATGGCACAATAGACTGCCTCCTTCCGCAAGATGCTCTGCAAGTCATTGGGCGGGAGAGCTGTAACTGTTCAGCATAGAGAGTAACTCGTGCTCACCCTCTGCAGCGGCGATGAGTTTGATCATTTCGGGCTCGATAGGTTTGCGCTCAGCTGGGAGATGACGGCACGCGTTGTTCAACGCAATCAGCACTCGTTCGGCGCATGGCTAGTTTGTCAGTGCGTTCGGCTGATAAGCTTACCCTGAACTCGAAAGCCCAAGCCTCCTCGTCGTTGTTCTCAGCAACGAGCCACTCCTCGGGCTCATCCTCCAAGTTCTCCAAGTCGGTAGAAGTAAGGGGCAGGAGTTTGTCAATGAGAAGATGCAATGCTGTGAGAATGAAATCGGGAGTAAAGACTGGACGGTCAGTGAAACGGCCTCCAACAACAGGCGAAACACGTACTGTCTTGATGATCATGAGCCAAGATTGGAAGAATGTCCTTGAATAGCAACATGCCCAAGAGTAGGAAACGCTTGGGGTAGGGGTTGGTGTCCGAGTCTATGTTTAGCAAGGGTTGTGGTAGATCAGACCTACCGTCGCTGGACACTGCTCCGTCGCTACCAGCCATGACGCCGCCAACAGCACTCCACCACCACCCGACACCAGCCGTCGCACCCTCCAGGTTGCACCATCCCTTAGCGTCCGTGGCAATCATTACACGCCACCACTTGCCGATCGCACGGAGGTGTTTGGTCAAAGACTTGGTTAGCTTCGTAAACTCGGGCGGCGTCGGCGTAGGGACGTTCTGGAGGAGACTGAGGCGGTGTGTCTGAATGATAGGTGCGAATTCCACCGAGTGCTGCAACAGCAACCTAATCTGAAAGTCAATACCGGCTAGCGCCATGTACTGACGTGCTCGAGACCTTGACGGGACTGCAGGTTCTTGGCTTTGCCCCAGTGCCACTGGCAGAAGCGAGCCAAGATTCTAAACACGTCAGCTAACGATACCGCAAATCGCTCACTTGAAAGAGTAACGACCAGCCTCAGCCAGAACCCAGTCACTGTTGCCGTTGCGCTCGCGCGCACCCCAGATCTCCAATACTTTGCCAACTGGTGCCACGAACGCCTCCTCAAGTGACTGTACGACCTGCGCACCAGTCATAATCTTGACACTGCGCCACTCCTTGACAAGCGCGTTGATCGTCCATAAAGTATTGAGGAGAACGGTTGCCGTAGACGACGAGGACTGTGTCGCAGTGGGATCAGACTCCAAATGCGAGATGCACGTGAGCAGGGGGTTGAGGAGCAGCTGGGGAAGGTTGGGAAACTGGCGTGGGTACTCGAATCGCGCAACGGCAACGAGGAGTCCGAGCTGCGGTCGCCCGATCTGGCTAGTCAGCGTGTGCTCAACGAAGAGTCACGTACACCGGAGTCAGGCTCCTCGAGGAAGGAGAAGAGGCGCTCGCGGACCTCGGGCTTCCGTCCCTCAGGCACCAGCGTCTTGCTACGCCATTTGGTCTTGAGCTCTCGACCTGTGATCACCGATGCCAGAAGCCGCTCCTGTTGAGGAAGGGAGCGGTCGGCAGCCAGCCCTTGGAGCGCAATGAAGAACTCTGGCTGCTTAAACAGGTCCGACAGCGTGGCCTGGTCCCGCACATACGCCTCATTAGATGCTGGGTTGACCAGGGAGTGAAGTAGCGTCCTGAGGTCAGAGGGCTGAGACGCCATGATGCCAGTCGAGTCGGGGAAGGGGGTGGCTCGACTTTGTTGACAAAGTTGAATGACGCGCGCACCGGTGGTGGACAAGCCATCCACCGCTTGCGCGACTTTTGCCACAATCATTCGAGCACCAAATTTACACGTCAGTGCTAGAGCCATCCGTGCCTGAATTCATAAAGTTGACAAGCTGCAATGACGGTCGCGACCAGGTTTCGATGCTTGTTGACCTCTACGACAGATACCAATCATGTTGCACTCAAGAACGACCATCGATGAGGGTGACCTCGTCATTCTGTTCATGGTGCGTACTGCGCGAGAAAACGTAACGCTGATCTTGCAGTCTCGCGACAACATGAGCGCCATCATTGTCACGCCGGGCGAGGAGTTCCACAACAAATTCGGCAGGTATAAGCATGACGATATGATTGGCATGAAGTTCGGCTCCAAGGTAATACTGTCTAGTGTTCTGACAGCTGACATATAGATGCACTCCCCTCCGCCGCAATCAGGATACCTCCATCTCCTCAAGCCCACGCCGGAGCTTTGGACGCTGTCTCTCCCGCATAGGACCCAAATCCTGTATATGCCGGACATCGCGTATATCACCATGAAGCTAGGAGTCCGTGTTGGAGGGAAAGTCATCGAAGCAGGAACGGGGAGCGGCAGCATGACGCACAGCTTGTCACGGACAGTAGGAAGGAGAGGGAAGGTCCACAGCTTTGAGTACCACAAGGCGCGCTTCGAGGCAGCTAGGTGGGTCTCTAAATCGCAAGGCATATAGCTAACAATCACAGCCAAGAGTTCGCTGAGCACAAGCTGGAGAACGTGGTCCTGCAGCACCGGAATGTTTGCAAGGACGGTTTTGGGGATGTGAACGACGTCGAAGCCAGTGAGTGTTTCGATCGTTGCCACGGTTAGGTCGCTGATCGTAGTCTTCCTTGATCTCCCAGCACCGTGGGAGGCGATCCCACATGCTGTCAAGGTTCTCAAGGTGAGCAGCTAGCTCGGACACACTCTGACAAGCGTAGCCAGACGTCATCACCCGTATCTGCTGCTTTAGCCCGTGCTTGGAACAAGTTCTCAAGACTGCGACAGCTCTACGCGCAGAGGGTTTCTCAGATGTGACCACGAAGGAGGTCCTTATACGAACATACGACCTCGTGGCGCCCGCCCCTGTAGGCTCACATCACCTCCAAGACGTTACATCGATCGCCGATGGTTTGAAGGAACACGAAAGGAGGCGAGAGGAGCGTCGCGTAACGCAGATGCGCAATGCTCGTGAGAAGTCACGGTTGTTGAAGGAACAGGAAGCTGCCAAGGCATCCGATTCTGCTAGATCGGCAGCGGTGGTCGAGGAGTCGGACAAGGCCGAGTCGCACGGCGAGAAGCGCAAGCAAGAGGAGATCAGCGCCGTTCCAGCCAAGAAGCCTCGGGTGGATGAGCCTGCCAAGGATGAGGAAGTTGTGGTCGAATCGTTTGCTGCAGACCGACATGGCGAGCCCGAGATCGCATGGTCGTCTATGGTGCTCACCAAGCCATCACCTGAAATGCGCGGTCATACCTCATATCTGACATTCGCGACCTTTTATCCGGCCGTGGTGCGGGCAAAGATTGCTGCGCAAGATGATACGACAGTTCCCGGCACACGACGTGGGACGCCGAGTGTGGACAGCGCAGACGCCCTCGTCGGCGAATTGTGAGGTCATCAAGTATCAGCACTGTGGCAGAAGGGCGGGCAAGTGCCGGATTGGCGACGTGAGACAACGGTCATCGGCAGCAGTAGCAGGTGCATATAACGATAATCATTGTACATGCCACATACCTGTGGGTAATATTCTAGCAGCAGCAGGAAAGTGGCCAAAGTGGATAGAAGTGGATGACGAGACTGATCAAGGTGGATCACATGTCACCCGCTAAAGTACCTCGCGGTTCTCGGCACTGGTCGGGATTATGCCGGAAGTTGGATTTCCCTGAGTATGGTGGTTGACGCGCGGGAAAGTTATCAGATAACGGTCGGTTGCTTCCGCCGTGCCCACACCGTTTTCATCTCCACTACCCGCACGCTCATCCAAGACCCCTGTGCCAACACCACCAAAGTCGCGACCACCACGACTGCCATCATTCCTGTCGCATCCATCCCACTTCATCGAGGATAAGGTTGGATTAAGCGCACCATCCACCGCCTTCTGGTGTGCGCTTCCTTGACCTTATTCCCTTTCCGGCTGCGAAATGTCCAGTTCGGAGCAAGCGTCACCCACTGTACCTCAGACAGCACGGCTCATCCTCCCGGTCAAACCCCCAAAGCGTCAAGAGAGCTTTCCACATACACCAAGTGCTCTTTCCCAGGTGTCCTCACCGGGTACTGGTATTATGTCGCCTGCGGTGAAGCGGCCGTTAGCTCCAGCGCCGCCCAGTTTAGACAGCCCGGGAAGCAGCGCCCGCAACCAGGATCGCCCGCAGAGCAACGAGAATCGTCCACATAGCATAACGGATCCAGTGACAGGCAAGAAGAAGAGGGTCTCGTTGAGTTGTGCTCAATGTGAGTAGCAATCGTATGGTCATTTCTGCAGACATACTGACACTGGTGTCCCGATATAGGCGCCAAGAGAAAGCAAAAGGTCAGTTTTCGCACCATGGGGGACGCGATCTGCATGTGCAAACGATGCTGACTCTTTCCAGTGTAATCGCGAATATCCATGTCAACACTGTGAGTTGTGATGGCCATGCATGAAGCTGTCTACGTATGCACTGCTGACCTTGCAGGTGTCGGTGAGTTTACCCATGTCGACGGAATCCTCAGTACTAAACAATCGTGTAGCGCGCAAAGTCCCTGAATTATGTGTAGGTATCACCTCGGTCATCCGTCATCACGTTTCTTCTGTCGCTGACGTCCTTTCTAGGTGCCCTACACTCCAGCCCCGAGCAATGCATCGCACGGCCTGGATCAGGCGACAACGGAGCGGTTGGATCGCATCGAGAATGTACTTTCGGCCGTCGTTCGCCACAATCCCGGCATTGGAGGGTACGAGGCAGTTCGCGAGTGGCTATCCTGTGCGTGGCTCTCCCTGTTGTGGTGATTCCGTCGATTTACTGACTCTGCTAGCTAACACATTCCAACGCTTTGTCGGTAGCTCAGCATCAACACCGGTATCGCCCCTCATCCCATCAACACTGAGCAGCACACCTGTGATTGCGGCGCCACGGCGGAGACCAACAGGCGATGGCCAGCCCACCTCTCATGAGAGCATGGACAACCTGGAGCGAGGCGGTAGCGCCGAGGACGACGCTAGAGTAGGAAAAGGCTGGCTCGGAGAACTGGAAGGGTGAGTGGCACTTTTTTGGGTGACTGCGACACACATTTGCTGACAGTCTCACAGAGGTGTTCCTGAGAGTGTAAGCCTTCAAGCACGACAAGCGAGGATGCTGATGATCTAGTTGCGTACAGATGACATTGACATGCGGCTTGATACTCATGGGACTCCGGCAGAAAATCTCCAAAGGCTCATCACAGACTGTGGTGTCAGCCCACACAAGGTTTGTTCAACCCGGCCGCAGCACTGCTCATACATCAGGTGCAAGAGCTTGTCCAAGAACTTCCACCCAAACAATTTGCTGATCGTGTGATTAATTGGTTCTTCCGGCACCTCAATGTTTTGCGGTATCCCATTGATGAGAGACTCTTCCGAACTTGTGAGCCAGTGGGCGGAGTCTTAGCTTACATTACAGCTTATGACGACTTGTATGATAGGACAAAGGCAATCGACCCTGCCAATGTTCAAGCGCTTCCCCTCGTTTTCATTGTTCTTGCCATCTCCGTGCGTCTGGCACCACAGTCCATGGCAGGCGATGAGAGCACTCGCAAAATCTCAAGTCTGCGGATGTACTGGAGCTCGAGGCGAAGTATCCTGATCGCCACGGCTCTTCAATCGGAATCCATTGAGCTTGTCCTTACGCGACTTCTGAGCGCAATATACCTCGTGCAGATACACGACCGCCGGCTGACCGAATGTTGGTCCCAGCTTGGCGCATCTCTGCGAACAGCACAGGCGATCGGACTCCATCGTGACGGTTCCAAGCTTGGCCTTGAGTGAGTTGTGCTTTGTTTCCTGGTCCTGACCATCAGTCCATTTCAGACAGAGTATCGTCGCCGCCTTTGGAGCTATCTGTACCACGCAGATAGGCTCTACAGTCTCATCCTCGGCCGGCCGCCCAGCATCGGAGATTCTTACACCGACACCCAGCCGCCCTCCAATGTGGAGATGAGCGACTTCAACATCCTCTTCACTTCTGCTCCAGCACCTCAATCACGACCACTCTCTGAGCCAACTACAGCCACGTTTCTCATCCTGCGCCGATCACTGTCCGGTATCATCGGGCGCATTGTACATCACTTCCAAAAGCTGAACGAACCTGCCCAGTACACAGATGTGCTGCGGCTGCAAGAGGAGATCGATCAGTTCACTCACTCCCTTCCCCGCCATTTCCGAATGCGTGACCCAGATAAGAGTCTGGACAAGCAAAACAGCTGGCTCCCTGTACATCGTTTCCTGCTTCTGACAGAGGTCCTAGTCACGACCATTATCCTACACGTATGTCTGATTATTGTTAGCCACTGACCCTAGCGCCCATGGCTTCTCCGGCGCCTATCCAGTAACAGATATCACGCCTCGCGTATTGCCTGCTTCGAATCTGCCAAGCTGGACTTTATGATCCGCCAGGACTTCCTGCGGGAAGCACCGGACTACCACACGTTCGCCAGCACTGGCCAATTCACAATGTTCAACAGCGCAATGATCGCTGGCATCTCGGCCATCATCGACCCACGAGGCACAGACGCCGACCAGATGCGCCGCATTCTCGCTACCTTCCTCGAACAATACCCATGGGCCGAAGTCGCATCACTTGACGAGACTACCCGCAAGGAGGTGCAGATAATCCAGACACTGTCACGGCGCGCAGCCCAGATCTACGAGGATACAATGGCCCCAGGCGAGCTAAATGCCCAGGATAAGGACTCTGCTGCTCTTCTGCTTGCGCTCCGCCAACCCGCGGATCCCGACACCTCGAGGCAAGCTGTGATCGGCCCGTTATCCGCAAATGCCACGCCCCACCCTGCGCCATGGGCACGCTTCGTCAACAGCTACCCGCCAGCGCCGATGCAGTCCCCCGCCTCCTCCCACGGGCCGGAGGAGGACCACTCCCAGCGCCTGCTGGACAACTGGCTGAGCACGAGCGCAAGCCTCACCGGAGCCGTCAACCTCCCAGGGACAGGAGGGGACATGTACATGAACATGCGGATGCCGATGCTCACCCCCGGCTTTCCGAGTACGCCCGCTGCCACGTTCCCCGGCACGCCGATGGCACACTCGAACAACATGTTCGTGTGGGGCCAGACGCCTGCGGGTGGCGAGGAGACGCTCGCGAACGCACCCAGTACTGGTCCTGAGCCGTTCCCGTTCTCGCATGCGAATACGAGCTTGGACGGGACGGTGTTGGGGGTGAACGAGGAGAACTCGGACGAGTATTGGAACACGCTGATCGACGGGATACTGGAGACGACTGGGGCGGGGGTGATGCCTGCGTCGCAGGGTAATTAGAATGTATACTTCATAGAGTGAATGACTCGTGAATGCATTCGAACTAATGGCTATGCCGGTATGATGTTACAATGAACGCCACGCTTCCCCCATTGATGTGCGAGGGTATGCGGGAGTAGCACTCTGACTTGATTAGACAAGCACGGAGGTGCTGGTAGCGTCCGGATTATGTTCGTGGTGAGCCGGAGGGCGATTCGACGATGAAGTGCTCATCTGTTGGCGAGTCGACGACCGGGTATTCCTCAGTTGGCGAAGCAACGACTGGGACATTTCCCGTTGCTTTCGACTGATTCGACAGCCCCAAACTTGCAGTGGCTGGTGACAGTGTCGTCACACCTGGAACGTCCTCGATCGGAGACTCAGCAAGCATGACCGGCGACTCCACTGGTTGCGGTGATTCTGCAACGGGCGAAGCGACCTGGATAGGTGATGCTGCGAGCGGGGAACTGAACTCCTCGGGCGAGGCCACCTCGTCGGGAGAATCGATAAGTGTCTCATTATCCGGGTACGTCGACGCGTCCTGCGCCTTGGCCTTCTTGGCGAGATCCGTCTTGATGGGCCGCAACTTGGCCCACGCTGTGCTTGTCCGGGCAGCGGGCACCACCGAGGGACTGTTGCGCTCTTCCGGCTCTGGTGAGGATGAGAGCACACGGGGATTCTCCTCTTCCGAAATGACCGAAGGCGTGACGACCCCGGGTAAGATATATGAGTCGACTGACCCCGAGTCTCGAGCTAGCTCGGAAGGTGACTCTGGGATGGCGTTGCTCATAGTCTCCTTTCGATACTGCACAACGCGACGCATTCTACGGTCAACTCCTGGCCAATCTGCCGACTTACTTGTTGACCGCGCGTACGACAGTGAACACAGACCGGAACACCGTGATGGCCTTGGTGATTTCCTCCTGTGTGGGCTCCTCGAAAGTCTTGCCGTAGTAGAACAGGTTCTCCTCGGTAGACATCATCGGGTTTGCACCCCATTCCACGACCCATGGGTGCTCCTGCACGATGTCAGCTGGAAAATGTGGGCGACTTACTCTGATCTCATCCATAGTGAACCGCTCGTCAGGCTGCTTTCGGAGCATACCCTTCACGAGGTCTTTCAGGTCGTCATGCCACTCTTCAGGAATTTCCGGCCTAGCAGTTAGCGCATGTCTCAGATCTCTGCTCACTCCTTTCCTTGGACGGCTGCAAACAGTTCCATGGGGTCGGGGTAGTTGAATGGTAATTTGCCAGTAAGCATGCAGTAGAAGGTGACTCCTTCAAGTCAGCAACCAGTAGCGCTCAAGAGGCGCTCACCCAACGCCCAGACGTCCACAGCCTTGCCGTGCACCTCACTAGTGGCAGCTGTAGAAGTCAGCCTTGACAAGTAGTGTTCAACCCACGGCTGAAGCTCTCGGGACTGAGGAATGCAGGACTTCCGGCTGACCCTTTGATTTTGTCGTCGCCTTCGGAAGTGAACATTTCAGACACCCCGAAATCGACGAGCTTGACTATGGTGCGATCCTTGTTGAACAAGATGTTGTCTGGCTTGATCTGCGGTATGAGCATACAGGCTCTTAAGATGATGAACCCACATCACGATGAGCAACTCCGTTTGCGTGCAGGTACTCCAGACCGAGAAGCATTTGCCGGAGATACTCCCTTGTCTGCTCTTGAGAGAAAGGAGGCTTCACCCCACTCTCGGCCTTCTTTCCGGCCTCAACGGGCATGATGACACCGCCGGGCAGATATTCTAGAACGAGGAACAGGCTGTCGGCGTCTGGGACCGAAATGGCCTCGTACAAGTGTACGAGCTGAGGTGAGCATCTGCTGCAGCGGACAACACACATTTGGGTGGCTTGACGTCAGTATTTGGTTTGCGTCTGTACACGTACTCTAGCTTCTTCATGACGGCAATCTCACGCCGGATGAGTGCAAGTGGGTCATGGTCAGCTTCTGCTCTATCCTTGGCAATGTCATCTGCGGCTTCTTGCTGTTGCCTTGTCTCCGTCTCCGCATTGATCTCCAGTCCCGGACGGCGAGGACGACGCATGCGGCGCGCGCGGTTGGCTTTAGCCTGTTTCTCAAGCTGGGCTTGTTGTTGCAGGCGAGCCTTTGAGAACTCTTTCACAGCCTTGCTCGTCAGATGTATGCTGACCTTTGTGCACTCACATACGACTCGCCAGTACCCACGTCCATGCCCAGAGACACGGACGCATATGCACCCTTGCCCAAGCTTTTGCCAAGGTTGTACTGGTTAATGACGCGTTGTCCATCCTTCGTGGTAGTGTGAGTCCCGGACGTTGTCTCGCGGACGGTGTGCGACGAAGTCTCCTTGCGCTGAGCTATGCGGGGTCGGAAGTCTGGCGATGAGGGCGAAGACCGGCTAGAGCTGTGCAAGTGGGGCGAGCTCGACAGAGACGATGAAGGACCTGTGAACGTTGGCGGCGAGCGCAGCAGTGCAGAATCGTCGCTCTCCTTCCTAGCTGTCTCGTGAGACTCCTTACGTGGCACCGGCGTCGAGGATCCACGATGTGGGATGAGGTGAGGAGGGAGGGGCGGAAGGGAGGACGAGTCGGTCTGCGTTGTTTGAGCGCTTCCCGTTGCCGACTCCACTAATTCGGCTGGCACCACTGCTCGGCGCGAGGCGTCCGTGAACAGTGAGCGGCCTCCTGACGTTGTGTCCGACTGTCCGTGAGGCGTGATGGGGGTTGGAGGCTGGACGACGGTCTGCGGAGCAGAGGCAGTGCTTCTGCGAGAATTGACCGAGGCATCTGCCGCATCCTCGGTGCGCACCAGCTCTGGCACTTGCGACATTGATCAGATCAAACAAGGCCGCAGAGGCGTGTTTATGCACAGGCGGCGGATGCGATATGTGAACTCGAGCGTATACCTTGTGTACGTGACTCGAAGACGAAAGGCAAGAGGTCGTCGGGTGGCCGCTATGCAAGGTGTGATTGAGAGGAGGAGTGGAACAAGAACGACTAGATGATGGTAGTCAGTCACGCGGTAGGTGTGGTTAGCGATGGGCGATGGGATTATGGTTTCGGTTATCCTAAAGAGACCTAAGGCACGCTACTGTGGAACGGGGGTCGATGCGCTAATCGCGGGCCTCGCATGCCTCGCAGCAAAAGAGATATACACAAATGGAACCACCGCACAGCACAGGCAGCCAGCCCCTATGACGATGAGGCGTGGGCGCCAAAAGCCAGTCAGTTCTTCCAACACCACTGCCTAAACTTCTTCTTCTCTCGAACTGCATCATCTTGCAACCAGCACGGTCGGACATGCCTGACCTTTGCATCCCTCACTCCTGCTAATGCCCGGCGTTCTTTTGTTAAGTGACCCAAAACCGGCGGTGAGTCGCAGACCCAATGATCAGGGTAATCCGTGCCCAAGATGATGGCACGTCGATCCCAAATGGTACTAATGCGATCAGGTCCAGATCGTTGTCATTACGTAATGCGCGACCTCCACATCTCCGGCTCACTGCTGTTTACGCAGACACTCTCCCGGCTACCATTGTGTTCCCACTTTTCATCGAGTCCAGATCAAGGAAACAAAAGGGCAAGCAGCATGAGTCTGGATCCGACCAGCACAGCCTTGCAAGCTAAGAGCCTCTCTGACTGGGTCAAGGAGGTCGAGTCGGGGGAAGAGGCAGCCGCTGGAGCTGTTGACGAGGGCGTGGTCAAGCAACTCGCAACGACGGCCAGTTCGGATGCTATCACTGCAGACGAGATACGCGATGTGGGCCGAGTGGCGTTTGCCTTGGTGAAACCCAAAGACCTTCGGCTGAAATTTGTCGATGCTGGCGGCTTCAAGGTGCTGTGTGACCTGCTCGCGCGGATCACACCGGAAAACTCCTCCGCTGCCATACCGGCGTGTCACGCATATGCTCGTTTGCTCAGTGAGTACAGAACACATACTGGACCAGTGCACCTGCGACTGAGTGCCTCTTCACGAACCTCTATCCTGTCAAAAAGTAGCTGACTATTTACAGTGACAACTCCCCCGGGGACGCTGTTCTTTAAAGGTCACGCTCTCGTCCAATCCTCCGGTCTCGCTCCCCTCTTTCTGCTCCTAGTGAACCCAGATTCCACAAAGCAGCAAGTATACGAGGCAGTCATGGCTCTGGCTAGCATGGCCACTCTCGCGCCGACCATGGGAAGTCGCATTGTGAATGGCTCAATCAACCTCGGTGACAGCGAGCCTGAGAAGATCGTACCCCGTATCGAGCAGCTCCTGCGGTCGCCAGAGACGCTGCTGGTGCGGGCGGCGTCCCAGTTGGTGTGCAACCTTACCTCATCGAAGGCGGGATGGTATCACTGGTCGGGAGAGACCCGCCAGTTCGACTTCCCAGGCGAGCCAAATGCATCCGATCCACAGGGCGAGGCCAACCCTTCGCAGGACGAAGACGGCGTACTGGACCCGCAAGCTGGTGCTCGACTGGGCGTGCTTCTTCTCCTTACAAAGCACGAGGACCCGGCCACCCGGCGCTCCGCAGCGGCTAGTCTTGCTGTCCTCACCCAAAGCGAGAAGGCGTGCTCGGCTCTCCTTCAGCTCAAGATCGTGACCAATGCAGGCACAGCGGAGCTCACCCCCCAGCTGTGGTTGTCCTTGGTTGCTTTGTTCAGCCAGCAGGATGACAAGCATCTCAAGACCCGCGCTGCCATTGTGGGTCGGAACATCCTTCGCTACATCGGTCGCTTCCTCGAGCCGCAAAAGACGCAGGAAATGGAGAAGGCTCGCGCTGCCGGCCTTACTGAGGCCCTTCAGAAGGAGATGACGGGAGTTTCCAATGAGGACATGATTGAGACGCTCCAGGCAGCGTGTAAAGTGGTGTAGGTTGTGCCATACTCACATCATGGTCGTCCATAACTTGTACAACTAGTTTTCATTCGCATGGCATTGCATGATACGCACAGTCAAACAGGGCCTGGAGGACATGTGTCAGCCCCTCGCCAACGTTCACATGGCTGAGCAGAGCCACTGTCGCAATCGTCGTGAGATCGTGAGACGTGATTAGATACGCCACATAGAGAATTGGCGCCACCGCCAGCTAGTGGATATAGCCTCCGCTTTATCTCACCCTTATCTCCCCGAATGACGTACAGAGCACCATGTCTCAAGGTCGCGTCATATCCAGATAACCGCGTCGCACTCACCCTGCCACCACTGCTTCAGCCGAGGTCGAGCTTGGAGCATGTCGAAAAAGCCACAGGCCGACCGGGCTGCCGCTTCAGATGTTGGCAGAGGACACTCTACAGCTACAGGAAGACCATTATTCCTCACAAGCAGTGCCCGTACTGCCTCAGCCTCGACATCGGTTGGCCTCAGCTTAGCGGGGCTACCCAGTACGCCTTCACCTCTACTCATCGGCCCCAGATCTGACAACTCTCTGGGATACTTTGGCATGCAGCCGCGCGTCTCCCAGAGCTCTCAGAGCCAGGCTGCTCAAGCAAGACCTGTTGGCGCGACCGCCACTGGCCAGTTTGTGACGCGAACGCACCGCAGCTCTTCCAGGTGAGTTGCACCATCGATCTGTGTTATAAGTTCTAACCTCGTCAGCTCTACTAAGTCGGGCGCAAGTGATCTTCTCGCAGCATTAAACGACAGCAAGGATGACGGTGAGGGGTCGCACACTCAGCCGTCGTCTGTACCGCCCACAGCGATGAGTATGCCTTCGTCGCAGACTCCAGGTGTTCGATTCATGGATGGTGCGATCCACCCGCCAAGTCGAGGGTCAGTGGACACGTTCACCTCCCGAGGCTCAGTCAGCTCGTTCGCAGACGATGCGTCGTCTACTCATGCGTCTCCTGGCTCGCCGCGAAGCTCGACTCCCGATTCCCATACACGCCAAAGGCCGCCCCGTTCAAAACTGCCCGTGCCCCGACTACAGCAGTCGAACGTGAAACGTTCTCACGCGGGGCATGGGATGGGATTTGTGCCAGCTCCTGCTGCTCCGTCATTGGCTTCTCCATCGTCTTCATTGTCCAAGAGCAGTGGCGAGTCGATGCCACGCTCTCAGTCCACTTCCGAACGCTTGGTGGACGTTCTTGGTTCCCATTCGGATCCTCCCTCTATATTGCGCAACTCCAAGGGGCGATCCGATACCTCGGTTGGACCGAGTCAGGCCTCAAGCATACCTCGCTACTTGGTGCCCAAGAAGGCAGATACGGGAGATAAAGACATCTCCGCTCCAGTAGCTGCGGGTGCGGGCGCTGGCAGCGATCGTCAGACGAAGATCCGCCTCAGTCGCGAGGGGAGCTCGCCACATCCCAAGCACACCAACATCATCTCATCAACATCACACACTATGAGTTCTGCAGCCTCTGAAGCCAGCGATCATATCATCAAAACAGAGCTCTTTGCTGAGCGTGCCCGACGCTCCGCAACACCTTCACCTCCTCCCAGGAGCGGTGACAGTCGCGGCAGTGGCAAGTACTGCACACCGTCGTCTTCTATCGACGGAGATGTCTTCTATACGCCCACGCAGAGTCGTGCGCCCACACTACCGGGTTCGTCCGCAGCTCCAGCAAGGCCACGCAACCGCAATCTAAAGGACCACAAGAGCTGGGTCCCCATAGGCGCGAGCGACTCGGAGGAGAACATGCAGGTATGCTTGCAACGTCATGGTATCGCTGATTTGAGCTTAACGACGTGGAGGAGAATGCCTCGGGGAGTTCGTCCTCAAGCACGACGGCAGCGACTCAGTCGTCAACAGATACCGACGGCCAGGTTGGCGAGCAGCTGCCTGGAAAGACCTTCGACGATGCGGTGAACGAGGGCGACCGCTATGTGCCGCCTTACGAGACTCGAAAGCGCCACAATGGCGCCGTGTCGCCCGCTGCAAAGACGCTAGCTACCGCTCCGATCCGGTCGAGCACCAGCACGGCAGCATTGTCTTCCGATAAGAAGTTCTCCGTGACACTCATCGCCTCCCTCGGTCGACAGAGTGCGGATGGTATGCCGTTCGGTCGTCGGCGTGTCGAGCTCGAGCTCACATGGGATGCCGTGCCCGACTCGTCGTTATGGAGTCTCGTCCCTGGCTCCAGCTATATTCCAGGCTGGCGCCTGACAGCTGCTGGTGGTACTTCCGGCTATGAGCAGGTCGGATTTGCGCGTAGGACTGTGGGTAAGCTACCTGTCATTGGAGGCGTCGCTGCTGCTTGGCTATGAACCCAGACTGCATTGAATGGAGCTGTGCTCTCGATGTGCACGTCGGGTATGTTAGTTGTTAGTACTTAGATTGTATTACTCTGTAGACCAGACTGGATGTCTATGTATGCGTACATGTGCAAATGCTAAGATGAGGCCTTGGCGCTGGGGCCCTGCAGCGCCTGGAACTCTCGCTGGAGTGAAATGATCTGGAGGTGAGCACCATGGTCCCCATACGTCAAGACGTACCTCATCCTTCTTCTTCCCTGCCTTCTCCTCATGCTCCTTGATCTGAACCTCCACGCGTTGACTAGCATGAGCAAACGATCAGACGATACACCTACATCTCGCTCCTGATGAACTCCAGACGCTTCTCCACGTTTGCCTTTGCCTCTCCCTGCTCCTGGGGCATCAGTCCTGGTCCGATGAGCTTGTAGATGGTGTTGTGCGCTTTCAGGCCGGCAAATTCCTGCTGTTAGCTGCAAGCGAGGGCGACTCCCACCTTGAGCACTTGCTCGTTCTCGGACAGCTGAGCGTCCAACCGTTGCCGAGCCTCGATGACGCCCGCCATTTCTGCTGTCAGTGATGGCCGACCTCCATACGCACCAGCCTCGAGCTTTTGGAAGTCGCGAGACTTGTTCTGCAGTGCTGCCTGCACCTGTCCCAGTTTTGCGTCGGCCATTGTGGAAGAGCTGCAGAGTGTCGACAGTGACTGCACGAAGTTCAAGACATGAACGCGTTCAGTTCCCTCCACGTATGGACATCCCATCGATCTCCGACAACGATACGCCGCATGTCGGAGCTTGTCCACGATCCACAATAAGATGGTGCCAAGTTCGTCACGTGACCGGGGAATCCCCCGCTCGGCGGCGCTACCCTGAATGGATCTCCGCAATGTCATTGAAATGACTCGAGTTTGCTGGCATAGCCCAGTCACAACTACTCTTGACTTCTAGCCCACAAAACGGTGTTGGACGCAGCTGTGCCCTCCTCACTTCTTACGATCTCTTGCAGCACACCTCGCGTCATTCCAAGAACGCACTGTATCCCATAAGCTTCGAATCCTGCCCAAGCTCAACCACTACTCCCCCTCCTCAACCCTCCCGGCTTCTTCAAAATGCCGATGCTGTAAGTTGGCGTCCGCAATCTTGCTAACAGGACAGTGACGATCCCTCAGTGAGGTATCAGCCCTTCCAGGCTGAGCCGTATCCCAACCGCACATGGCCAGACCAGAAGACCACCAAGGCTCCTATCTGGCTGTCCACTGATCTGCGCGACGGCAACCAGTCGCTCGCCAATCGTGAGTGGCTGAAAAGTCAGACGGACCCCGGCTAACTAGTCAGCCATGTCAAATGACCAGAAGATGCGCTTCTTCCGCCATCTCGTTCAGATCGGCTTCAAGGAGATCGAAGTCGCTTACCCGGCTGCCTCCGAGACCGACTTCGCCTTTGTTCGCGAGCTTGTCAACGGCAGCGATGTCCCCGACGACGTCTGGGTCCAGGTGGGGACACATGAGACATCATAAGCTAACGTTATCCAGGTCCTCACGCCCGCTCGTGCCGACCTGATCGAGAAGACCTTCGAGGCTTGCGCTGGTCTCAAGAACTGCATCATCCACATGTACAACGCCACCTCCTGTCTGTTCCGCGAGGTTGTCTTCAACAACAACCGCGAGGAGACGATCCAGCTCGCCACTGAGCACACTGCCCTTGTCCGCAAGCTCGCAGAACAGTACGCAAAGTCGCATGGCACCAACTTCCGTTACGAGTACTCCCCGGAGACCTTCTCGCAGACCGAGACCATGTACGCGGTCGAGGTTTGTGAGGCAGTCAAGAAGGCGTGGCTCTCGGGTCCCGGTAGCGTCTTTGCCGACGGGCGCAAGGAGGAGCGCATCATCTTCAACCTTCCCGCCACCGTCGAGGTTTCCACTCCCAACGTCTTCGCCGACCAGGTTGAGATGTTCATCAACGGCCTGACTCAGCGTGAGAAGTGCATCATCTCGCTGCATACCCACAACGACCGTGGTTGCGCAGTGGCCGCCGCCGAGCTTGGTGTGATGGCAGGTGCCGACCGTGTTGAGGGTACCGTTCTCGGAAATGGAGAGCGTACCGGAAACGTCGATCTCGTTACCCTTGGCCTCAACCTGTACTCCCAGGGTCACACCCCTGGCCTCGACTTCTCCGACATGTTCTCCATCATCGACACCGTCACGGAGTGCACCGGCCTGCCCGTGCACCCCAGACATCCTTATGCCGGAGAGCTTGTCTTCACCGCCTTCTCGGGCTCCCACCAGGACGCCATCAAGAAGGGCTTCGAGGCCCAGAACAAGCGCGAGGCCGCTGGCGACAAGATCTGGAACATGCCCTATCTCCCTATCGACCCTGCTGACGTCGGCTGCACCTACGAGGCAGTCATCCGCGTCAACTCGCAGTCCGGCAAGGGCGGTATCGCGTACATCATCAAGACCGCGCTGGCGCTCGACATCCCTCGTCGCATGCAGGTCTCGTTCTACTCTGTCATCCAGCGCAAGTCGGAGGAGACCGGCAAGGAGATGACCGTCAAGGACATCACCGGTGCCTTCCGCGAGGCCTACCGCTTCGGTACTGGCCAGAACGGCCGCCTGGTGCTCAAGTCGTTCACGATGGAGAACCAGAGCGCGTCGCGTTCGTCCTCAGTCATGGGCACGCCCGAGACCCACGCCCGCGACGGCCGCTCGCGCGTCAGCCACCTGTCCCTGGCCGATGCCACTCCTGAGCGCTCTCCTGACCGCAATGGCACCCACAACGACGACCTTCCGTCTGTTCCCCGCAAGATCGCGGCCACCGTTGTCGTCGACGGTGAGGTTCGCAAGATCACCGGTGACGGAAACGGACCCCTGTCCGCCTTCCTCGACGCCCTCAACGGCGACCTCGGCATCTCGCTCTCAGTCCGCGAGTACTCTGAGCACGCTGTTGGCATCGGATCCGATGTCAAGGCCGCGACCTACATCGAGGTCATTCCTCCCGATGTCGACCCCAAGGACAAGACCCGTGGCGGTTTCTGGGGTGTCGGCGTCGACGCAGACATCACTGCGTCGGGTCTCAAGGCCGTCATCTCTGCTGCCAACGGGTGGCTGGGCGAGCAGAAGCTCTCCGCGTAAAAACAGGCGAGCCAAGTGTGCCGTCTCAAATCTCGAAAGCTGTAGCGTGGACGTAGTGTACAATGCGTGATAGCTTGAGTATTCCAAAGTCATATGCAGTCATCAGGACGAAGCAGTTCGTATACCTTGACGCTCGGTCGGTGAGGCGTTCCACGGCATTTGCTACTTAGGGGTTACGACACCTGCATACTGCGCATGTGTGCTGGCGTACGACCCATCACCGCCATTCCACGACAATTCATATAGTCCATGCCGATTTCTGTCCAAGCAGGCCTTTACCTCGCCGCCCCCCTGTGTGCAAAGGCGGTGGCGTACTGTCCGCATCACGCATCATCTACTGCGGACTATCAACGACTGCCTTCAACGGCTGCCTTTGCAGCCAGCACGCCTGATCTTTGCCCAATGTCGGAGGCGCATCACAGCATGGGCAATCACATGCAACTAAATCTAGCTGCCCGATGCCTCAATTACAGCTTGGCAATCGCAACGCCAGTATACAAATACACCCCATCAAATTCCACCATCAACGGCGGCCCCGGCTGTTGTCCTCGCCCTCCTTCGCTCAAGAATCATGATTAAATAGTCACCTCTTGTCCCCCGGCGTGTACCCCACCCTCCGCCTCGCCTGACATCGCAAACATGCCATTCTACCCAGGAGTAACCCGACTCGAAGGGGAGGAGTCTTTCTACCAGTGGCACCGGAGCATCAAGCTGTACGCAAGACAAGTGGGCTGCCACCGTACTCTGGAGGGATACCTTACCGAACCCGCAAGACGCAGCCCGCCAGCCGGTTCGGTGCCAGGGCAGGCCAGATATGATCGCATTCGACCTCCAAACCAGCATGCTGGCGATTGCCCCCCAACAGAGGGACAGTGCGACTACGTCGGAGGAGCGCTTCTTATCGAGGATACAGCTATGGAGTTTGACGACACGCTCAGCATCGCCAACCATGACCTGGGCGAGTGGAAGTACTGGTCGACTATGGAGGCGAAATCGCAAGCACTCATCCTGGGCACGGTCAGCCCCTCTATCGAGGCTTATGTCGCCGACCAATGGTGCGCGCATGACATGTTTAGATCCATCGTGGCCAGGTTTGGCACTCGTCCCAGCTTTGATAACCTGCGTCTGAGCAGCACTCAAACAACCGCCGACCAACTGCTCTCGCACCTCGCCGAATATCAGAATCGCATAAAGCTCGCCAAATCTATCAACAAAGAATATAAGCCTGACATGGACACGGTGGACCACTTCAAGCGATCGTTGAACACGAGCATAAAGCATACGTTCTGGGGCGAGTGGCTAAAGGTTCCTTTTAGCCAACGTACTTGGGACCATATGGTCTTCACCTTCCAGCAGGTCGTCGAGGACACGAGGCAGCTGAAGTCCAATTCGGATGCGCGAGTCACTGCCCTTCCGCCCACGCCGGTGAGCCCTCTTCCGACACCGTGACAGAAAAGTACCTGTGCATGTAGCCTTCGCTAGGTACTCGGTGGCACTCCGTGTGTATGTACTCATCCCGAGCCAGGTGCCCGGGATTCTGTAATTGATGTGAGCTTGCCGCCATCGCCACCGCGCCACCCGATCGAAATCAGACGCGTCGCGGCTCAGGCACGGACATCGCATGGTTACGTAAATGTCATTTATGAGTCTTCCGGTTGACTGTGGCCATCGTCAACTTCTTCAGTCGCAGACGCGTGATCGTAATATCGACGATACAACGGACACGGCCAGCAACCTCATTGACCAGCGGTAGACACGTCAGTGACGAATATCAGAACGATAGCAGGTTGTGCTCAGGGGTGAAGGACCGCCAGTTGTACGTTTGAAGGGCTCTTCGTGTCCGATTTCCGCTGACCACAGCATTGATGACCCTTCTCTCTACCTAGTGGCGCGCGCCATGTCGAGTACGGGCGACGAGCGCAAGCGATCGTATCCAAGCGCTGGGGAATCGGATACTCAGCGCGAGGATAACGCGAAACGGCCGCGCCTGAGTGGCCCGGCTACTTCGGCACCACCTTCCTTGCCGCCTTTGTCCGCGTCTGAGAGGCTGCCGGACCTGCCTATGCTGTATCATGCCGCGGTATCGGCGCACAACTCGGCTCACTTCCACTTACAGCAAGCTTTTGTTCCTGCCTATGTGGAAGTCCCCCGCGACGATGTCGTAGAGCGAGCAACGCCGACAGGGAACGCCCCGTTCGCGCACGACCCCCTCGCGATGACCAACGCTTTCCGCTGTTTCATTATGGCACTCGACCTTCTCCGGGCTGGCATGCACATCTCAGGTATCTCCGACAAGGAGTACGTCGCGTTCGGCCTCGAGTTTGCAACGGTCGCCATCAAGCTGCTGGAGTCACTGGAGGCGCTCAAGGCTTTGTCAGAGGCAGATCGTGTCAAGGCTGGAGTAAAGGTGGATGTGAAGGCTTTGCAAGGAGAACTGGAGAACGATGTTCCAAGATTCGTCAGTGGAGAAGGGTTCCATCGCTGACAATAGCTCGCTGTGGCGCAACGCAGTACACATCTGAAAGAGTATCGCCATGGCCTTGAACTCGCCAACGCGAAGCTGGCATTTTTGAAGGTGAGCCGTCGAGGCATGTCATTCCTAACAAGCCAGGACAAGTCTGCTCTGGGAAAGAGGATATTCAAGCAGGCGTATAAACAAGCGCCAAGGTATGTCTCCCTGCTGTGGCCGACAGCTGACAGTCGCAGCAGCGAACCACTGCATCGCTACAACCTCTTGCTCGTGTTACTCAATCATCTGATCGATATCAACTCGCCCGACGCGTTTGGATTGACAGAAGAGCTGGCTCGGGAGGCTCAAAGTCATGGCCACACCGAAGTGGTCCAAGTGGCTCACCTGGCTCGCTTGTCCGCAATGATTCGACAGCGGCGATGGGACAGCCTGCTCAAGACATTTGAGGACTCTGCTGCGGTGCTGGACCCACCGCCTGATGCCAACGGACAGCCCACATTACCAGGATCCCACTACAGCCAGGTGTTCCTCTTTCACTTCCTTATCTTGCGAGCACTTGTGCAGGGCCGAGCAGGGCAGGACGACGAGGCCAGATCTCAATTGAAACGCCTGTATCAACTGATGGATTCGGCTGCCGGTACGAAAGGCATGAGGAGGCTTAGAGCTGAAGGCGGAGTGCTGAGGGTAACGTTGCGAAACTGTCGGTTGTTAACACTTCGCAGGTGAAGATACCACAGCAGTCAGGGTCAGCAGAGCACTACCTCATGATACAGTCCACACCTGTCAACGTGCTGTATGCTTCGGCGTATCTGGCAACAGTTGTAGCCAGGCGGGACGTGCAAGGGTCGATCAAGAACTGCCGGACACTCAGCTATGCAAGGGCACTTCGCGCATCGGAGATGTTGGCGACTGCTGGAGATATCTGGGACTGTGGATGTGAGTACCTCGTAGTTCAAACTGACAAATAGTCTCGCCGGTCCAGAGCATAGCCACTGTGGTGCACACTAGGACAAGTCTGGATAGCCTGCGAGTGGAGGTCATGATGGAGGAAGCCTTCGCGCTTATCTGCCGCAGTGCATTTGAAGAGGCTGATGAGGTATGGCGTTCGAGGGTATTCTCGCTGACGGTAGCTGTTGACGGACATTGCAGGACGACTTCGCCAGTACCGACTGTACCACACCCACGGTGTACAGTTGACTCTTCTCTATGGTCAATTTGCGAACACCCTCGGACTATCTGAGGTAGCAGCTCGATACTACGAAGCTGCTCAGTCGATGCTTGCTCCAGGCTCGGAGCTGCGCCTCATTGTCGACATTGGCCTTCTGGCTGTACGAGGCCATCTGGAAGGCTTGGAGCACAACGCGGAGCGAGCTCTAGAGGTCAGAATGCTGGCCGACCAATGCCGCTCGGGCAGTAATCGTGCATTGCACGGGGTCGGTCTCTTCCTAGGCAGTGTGGCCGATCCTGAGCGCGTCTCAGCAAAGTGAGTGTCAGCTCCTACCCTGCTCACCCCACCAGACGCCAGCTCTCTCACGCATACGAGATATCTCGAAAGGGCAACCCATTGCTTCATTGCCTGATATTCGCCTTCACCACTGGCACCCATGTGTATGGTGACCGTGAACGTCTGTTGAAGTTACTCGACGCCGGAGCAACCCTGGCGCAAATGCTGGGAGGCAAGGATCGAGCCGATGGAGTTGGACAGGCGGTCCTCGGGTTATGGTTCGCTGTGAAACTGAGAGGTGAGTCGAGTAACACTCAACCTGACGGAAGACTTCCATCGATTAAGCGGCGAGTTCGACAAGATGGCCAAGGCAGAACTCGTTGTCGGACGTCACACGCAGCGGCTTGCCGATATCAAGAGTTACGGAGCGCGACGTTTCCGAACGTCAGTGTAGCATATCAATGTGTATCATCAGTGTCAATATTCAGCATTTCTCAGCACGCATCCCACCAACTTTCTCCTGTCTTATAGGCTATGCATGACGCGTCGTGTGGGTAATGAATGTTCGGATATGGATGCTGGAGCAGGGGCTTGAAGCGGAGGGATCGCAATTATGACGCGCGACAGACGACCTCGCCTCCATGGCCGGCACGGTATGCCTCCCAGCCCTCCATGTACTGCTCGACGCCCTTGATGCCGAGTGCGCGTTCGGGGTTGACCTTGACAACGAGGATCTCGCCGGTTCCCACTCCGGAGATGTTGCGCGCTCGCTTGCCGACAAGGAGACGGCCGAGTTCTGATCGGGTGACCTCTTTCCGCAGGGATGACTTGGACACGAGCTCGAGGTAGCGGAGGACAGGCTGGCCTTGCCTGTGCTTCAGTCCCACCCAAATGCGCTGCTCAGCGCGAGGAAGGGCTGGGAATTCGGATGGTGCGGGGTAGGAAGGCGTGCCGAGGGAGATGTTGGACACGAGGCCATGCCTCATGAGGATGGAAGTGATGCCGAGAGCCGCATTGGAGTACGGCACGGAGGTGCGAGCGAGGGCCGCGCGCGAAGTGTTGATGAGGTGCGAGCACAGGCGGTGTGGTGGTGCTGAGGACATGGTGGTGAGGTTGATAGTCGCCAATGACACTGCCTGAATATTCAGTTGAGCACAGAGTTCGGAGTGGAATGGCGGTCGCGGAAAAAAGTGCCACACCGGCGTCTATGCCTGGTATAGGTGGGTAAAACGCCGTAAAGCCGACGTGTTCGCGCCTCGCCCCGCCTACAACTTTCTGACGACCCAACTTTTCTGAACTTCCCAACTTGCTATGTCTCTTCCTTCTGCTATCGCTGGACCTTCAAGGCTCCCATACACTGCACTCCGCATTGTGCGCAGGTATGCCACTGCCTCTGCTCTTGCCCGTGATGGAGCTCAGGAGGAGGGAGCCGACTCCCAGGACGACGGCCGGATGAAGTCGGTCAAGCTGTCGTACCCGGAATGGAGCGACTCTGAGGGCCGCGCCTTCCAACGACCGGTACCGGGCCAGAAGGCAAAGTGGCTTGGTGACTCTGTGCCATTCCCGAAGAACCCCTCGTTCCGCCCACCACCACCTCTCTCCAACGCTCTGCAAAACGAGATTTACGCCGAGCTGCGGTCTGGTGAGCGCACCATCGGCCAGATCTCCCAGAAGCACAGCGTGTCGAAAGCGCGTATTGAGGCCATTCGCAAGCTGAAGGACGTCGAGGCGGAGTTCAAGCGTCAGGTGAGTTTATTATTTATCATTGGCACTGCTCTATGATGAGAAGCAATATGACATTCTTTAAAGAAGACAACTACAAGGTTACGACAATATTCTTCACTTTCTGAATCCTGCCCTCTGCACTATGAGTCGAGCTGACACATGCCCTGTCAAATCAATGCCTCATCTATTGCACTTTGGTTTCGAACTATAGGTGAGTTGCGTTCCTGGCCCCAATCTCAGTGATGATATACATCGATTAGTCTTGAAGACTCCCACATGGTTAAAAAACTCCAATGCATGGCTTTCTGACACACCCATCCTCCCAATCTCTGGCAGACGCTGACGCCAGAACATGACTCTTCAACATGCTTTCCAGAAGAACATGGAGACGCTCCTTGGCGCCGCCGCACCCGTCGACAACCGCGGGAAGACCTCTCTTGAGGAGAAGCGGAGACAGGAGGAGCGTCGTGTGACCCACACCTCCACGACTGCAGAGTTGGACGAGGAGACGCAGAAGGAGGAGCATCACAGTGGCGGTGGTGCTTTCGGTGACCTGCGGTTGGAATCCCGTCTGCAGGGTCTCGAGAAGGACTCGTGGGAGTTCGTGTCGGAGGCGGAGGTCGTCGCCGACAAGCACGCGAAGGAGGAGGTTGAGGCTGCCCCCAAGGTCGAGCGGCCACCACCGCCCAAGGTGGAGGAGCTGCCTTCTGCGACTTTGAAGCGCGGCAAGACTGTCTACCGTTTCGTCGACACGTCGAAGCGGGGCAACCAGTAACTAGTAGTCTGAAGTAATCGCATTGCATGCATACCACACACCTGAGAACATCATCACCCTACAAATTCTAAAGTGTACAGTCAGCGAAATTGTGCAGTGCGTTACGACTTCGCCATCATCGCGGCTTTGTGGTGGCCGTTGTCTGAAGCCGGCGTTCGCCATACCTGCCGCAGTCCACAGTACCGGCATGCTACCCGACGGTCAGGATTTGTTCTCTCGCAGGCAGAGCGGATAAGCTGTCTCATTCACCCCATTGGCTCATATGCCGTAAACCGATACATCTTCCCTGTGCTGGGGCGTAGCCAGAACTTCTGGCAACTAAGCATGTGTCAACATGCTCGCCACAAATTGTGGCTTGCAGGAGTTGGCGCCAAGTGTCCGAAGTAAGTCTACCGACCGGCATCGGCAACTTCGGCAAATATCGAAACCTCCGGGAACCCACCGAGCGCTTTTATTGAACATGCTCGACTTCTTGAGATGCTGCCCCCACCTGTTCAACACCATTCACAGTATGCTGGCTCTGACACTACTCCCCTTCCTGGTCTCTTTGGCTGCGGCCTCGGCGGTCGATGAGGTGACTCTCTCTGCTCCTGGCATCAAGGCGACTTTCGTGCCCTTCGGCGCGAGGCTGAAGTCACTGCGGGTCCCTGACCGCCGCGGGGAGTGGAAGGAGGTCAATCTGGGTTACGAGACTGCACAGGAGTACAGGGATGAGAAGTCGCCCAGCTACTTTGGAGCTGTTATTGGGTGAGTCGCATTGGGGGTGACAGGAAAGCTGGGAGTCACAGGCCTCAAACAGACCATGCCAGCGTGGCCTGGTCACTCTAACAGACATATCTTGGCGTATTGGGCTGACCGGACAGACGCTACGCGAACCGTATTCGCAATGGGACGTTCACTGTCGACGGGGAGACGTACAACATTCCCAAGAATGAGCATGACGGTCTGAACACCCTGCACGGAGGTGATGTCGGCTACGATGCTGTTAGTTGGGATTGAGGCCTTTCCTGGACTCAGCTAACGATAGCGCGAGTGGGATGTCGTCAGCGGCAATGACAGTACTGTGACTTTCAGCCTCATGGACTATGGCTTTGAGGGCTTCCCTGGCAACGTCGTGAGTTGTGGTGTACAACGTTGCTGACGCTCAAGCTGGCTCTCGCTAGCTACACGGTCACGCCGGGTAAGCTCACCACTGTGCTCACCGCACACGCCCTTGACAAGCCCACGCCAATTCTCTTGACTACGCACTCGTTTTTCAACCTCGGCTCTGATGTCTCCAAGACCGTCCTGGACGACACCCTCCATCTGCCTGAGGTGTCGCGTTTCGTCAAGATCGACGGCATCTCCATTCCTACAGGGGAGCTGGTAGACACTGCCGCCAGCGGCAGCTCCCATCCTCTCGACTTCTCGTCCCCAGCTCCCATCCGTCAGGCCTTGGCAGCCCAGGAGTGTGGCGACAACTGTGAGGGAATCGACAACTGCTTTGTTCTGGACGAACCCAAGCAGCGCAATGTTGGCCTGGTTTGGTCATCGCCGGCGACGGGCATTCGCATGACTGTCACAACCAACCAGCCTGCTGTCCAGATCTACGCCTGCACAGGCATGGATGGGACTGTTGGCACTACTATCGGAAAGGCTGTGCAGTACGGTTGCATGGCCATCGAGCCACAAGGGTGGATCGACGCGATCAACAACCCCGAGTGGCAGCAGGACCAGATTTATGCCCCGGGTTCGGCTCCCTACGTCAACATTGCAGAGTATGCCTTTGACACTGTCGAGACGGGTGACGCGCAGAAGGCCAGAGATGAGTTATAGAGTGCGCCGACAACAGTCGGTAGGATGTAGATGCATGCGTACATGTATATGCAGGTGTCCTTGTGTGTTGCATCGACCCCGCGGGCGTGATTTTGGGTATTCCAGTTTATCAGATGTGTCCCGAGATACAATCAGAACGGACGGAAGTGGAAGCGTAGATTGCCGCCCAACCGGCGTCCATGACATGACGGCGACTGTATGATTGATGTCCATTGTGGGTCGTGCCATAGGCAGGGCGGCGTCGTTGGTCGGACAATGCCGGGGATGGACATGTTCAGCTACTCCTTTCTTGTCCTGTCGTATCATACGAGCGAGATTCCAGTGGCCGCTCGCGCGCTCGCATCTTCCGCCCAACTCCACCCCACCTGCATGGACTGTGCATTGTGCTTTGACAAACGATCTGCGTTGCCCGCGTTGCTCGTCTGATCGGAGAGAGAGCACAAAAGACGTCTCGACGTCCGGGGTTGATACACGTGCTTCCCTGGCTACAGCCTGCTTGGCCAAGAAGATGCGTCATTGACTTAAGCGTCTGTCAGCACTCTTGCATATCACTAACTGTAGCGTTGAGCGTGCATGCCAGCGGTGCTCCTTGCAGCAGCACAACAAGTCTTATGAGTGCCGATCCCGATAGCCAGCATCCCATCGTGATTTTGACAGAGTGGATTTTGGATTCTGTGGGTATGCGGGTGGCAATCCATGCAATGGCAAGCTGCCAGGCACGCC
This sequence comes from Cutaneotrichosporon curvatum, assembly GCA_001600275.1. Lineage (NCBI taxonomy): Eukaryota > Fungi > Basidiomycota > Tremellomycetes > Trichosporonales > Trichosporonaceae > Cutaneotrichosporon > Cutaneotrichosporon curvatum. The sequence goes on along the minus strand of BCJH01000006.1, from coordinate 246,832 downwards.
TCGGCTTTTCAGGGTAAATGGGACGCGCTCAGCACACACAAAGACGGATCCACACAAATAATCCATGGGGCCCTGGCCGCCGGATGAGCCTGATACGGGCTCCGATTTTATCGTACCACTCAAAATCTGGCAGTCCCGTGAGACTGACACTTCCATCGTACCACGACGCGCGCTAACATTTCCGCAAACTGGAGATCATCACATCCTTGCAACGTCCTATAACTTCTGACAGTCTCCTGGGTTCCAAATCGCTGCTCGTTCAGTGCCCACCATCTTTTGTAACCATCTTCCTTGACTTTGGGGTTCCAGCTTCAGCCCAGCTCTTTCATCGAGTTCGCATTCCTTCCTTACCTCCGACTTCCCCCATCCCTTCTTCGTTCAACATGGCCGCGGCAGCCGTCTACGGTACCGCGATGGACTACGCGCAGAAGTACGCACCAGGAATCGCTGAGCACCTGGTCATCTCCAATGCTACCACCACGGCACAGGAGCTGTACGGCGGCATCGACCTCGCGAGCCTGAACTGGTTCGAGCGCCTCTGGGCGTCCTACTACATCTACATGGGCAATGCTATTCTCGCCACCGGCCTGATGTCCTTTGTCCTCCACGAGGTAAGTTAGCTTGATGAGTGTGGTATTCCATACCTTCTGGGTGGGAACATGCGTTAACCTCAGGTTGTCTACTTTGGCCGCTCGATCCCATGGCTTATCATCGACGCCATGCCCTTCTTCCACAAGTGGAAGCTGCAGCCCGGCAAGAAGGTCTCGAATGCGCAGATCTGGAAGTGTGTCAAGGTCGTCCTTATCACCCACTTCACTTGCGAGGCGCCGTTGATCTGGCTGTTCCACCCCATCTGCACCTACTTTGGCATGGCGACGTACGAGGTTCCCTTTTCGCCTATCCACGTCATGGCTGCCCAGATTGCTTTCTTCTTCGTCTTTGAGGACATGTTCCACTACTGGGCCCACCGTGGCCTGCACTGGGGTCCTTTCTACAAGCACATCCACAAGCTCCACCACGAGTTCTCTGCCCCCATTGGCCTGGCCGCTGAGTACGCGCACCCTCTGGAGGTCATGATCCTCGCCCAGGGAACCATTACCGGCCCCTTCCTGTACTGCCTCTTCCGCAAGGACCTGCACATCCTCACCGTCTACGTTTGGGTCACTCTTCGTCTTTTCCAGGCCGTCGACGCACACTCTGGCTACGACTTCCCCTGGTCTCTGCGCCACTTCCTTCCCTTCTGGGCTGGCGCTGACCACCACGACTTCCACCACATGGCGTTCGTTAACTGCTTCTCCACGTCGTTCCGCTGGTGGGACTACAGCCTTGGCACGGACGCCAAGTACCACGCGTACAAGGAGCGCGTCGCTGCTGCCAAGGCTTCCGAGCGGGAAGCCATTGACAAGGCTGAGCGTGAGGCCATTGAGCGTGACGGCATCGCTGCGGAGCAGGTCGTCGTCGACTACGACAAGGTCAAGAAGCTCTAGATAAATCTGTAACCATATAGAGCGGTATGGCCATGATACTCATAGTCCATGCATGCGATAGATCAAGCACATACGTACTCCATCTTTCAGTCTCGCGAACATATGGGTTGGTGGACGGCTGACAGGTGCCGTCAGGCACAGGTGTGTGAGGCTGCAAGCGAGCTCCGAAGTACGAAGGCCCGTATTTGGTTCCCATCAACTGTTGGACTTGACTGTATCTCTTAGTTACAACTTGCCATGTCCACACAACGAGTCCCAGCTGAGCCTCCAGATCCCGAGCGCGGCTCTGTTCCATATCGTATCGACTCGCGATGGACACGCCCTCTGTTGCGCTTTCGCCGCTCCTATCTGCAGATACTGGGATTGATATTGGTACTGTCCATGACCTCTGTCCTGGCGCTGCACCTTGTTGCGGGCAATTCATCAGATCTGCGCACCCTATTGGGAGCCATGGGTGTTCCCCCGTCTCCATCGCCCTCACCCTCGACCTTGCCACCACCGGCAGCAAGACCCAGTGCTGCCAAAGCCACGCATTTCGTGGACAAGACGCCAATCCTCTCAGCACACCGCTTCTGGTCGCAAGCTGAGGCCGAGATTGCAGCCAGGGGACTCGATACTTGTGGAGATCAACTCGGACGCTCCTTGGTATCGGCATACGTGGCATCAGCTTTGACTTACTGTTCTGGACCGTCTAACATAACCTGCATGCCAGTCCACCACAACACATCTTCCAAATGGTGGCCATACCCTGCGTCCACCTGCATCTCCACCAACTTGCGGCCCTGGCACGAGTACTCACAGCGTTACTATTACGCTGAATGCAAGATAACACCCGAAGGCACACGGCTGAAGGAGGAGATGGGAACAGAGTTCTTCGTCGGAAGGGAGTTAAGGGATGACATCAAGGTGTGTAAACAGGAGGAGGAGGTGAGACATCCTGTTCTTGTGGTGCGCAGGCAGGACCGATGGAATCCGTGGGTTGGTGCTGCCTCTCAGTGACTGATATCAGCTTTCACGTCGCAGAGGATCTCGTAACGACATTGGAGTCCATGTTTATCGCCAGCGCGGTGCGACCAGACCTCAAAGAGCGGCAACTGCAACTCGCTTTCACTGACAACTTTGTCTCTTCAGATCGCTACTCGATTATCTGGGAGAGGATGGGCGCATACCCGGCTCGAAACCTGCAGAGCGATCCATGGCCGGAAGGGACTTGCTGTATGACTTTGCTTAAACGTACAGGACTGACGAAACAGTCACGGACGCCATTCACAGCCCCATGGCGGGTGCGAGCCTCCTGTCTGCTACTGGGGTAAAGCAGGCCTTCCGATGTGCCAGCAGCATCACCTGGGCATCGTCATACTACTACCGAAATTTGTTTGGTCTCGACGATCAAGCATCCTCTATGGGTATCAATGTGCTGTGGCTCTCGCGCGCACAGTTTTCGAAGGAGGCGAAACTCAAGGGCGAATGGAGCGATTGGCGAGAATCAAGGCTACTAGACAATGAGGACGAGCTGGTCTCGACTATTGAAGATGGTCTGCGAAACTTGTGTCAAGTAAAAGGGTGGGAGTACGAAACTGCCAGCGACTTGGGAGCTTGGGAGCGGCCGCGCAACTCCAAGACCGTGGTGTTTGCTTCTATTGATCCGACAACGCTGCAACTTCAGGAGCAAATACGCTATCTGGGACATACGAGCGTGCTCACTGGTGTACATGGCGGTGCGCTAGGGCTGTCATTGTTCCTTCCCCCGGGACGAGCAGCGATCTTGGAGCTACATGTCACTACGACCATCAACAACTGGCACTTTCAGCACATGGCAGCTCAGATGGGCCATGAGTACGAGATGATGGTTGTATCAAGGACGGTTCCCATTGAGGAGGTGTATAAAAGTATAGAGGGGTGGGTTCTTCACCAGGAAGTTCGATTATAATATGCAACATACATAGAGATGCGATGTCTAGTCAAATGGGATGGGCTTGAAGCCGGTCCTGGCGGTGAACACGGGAGCTGCTGAGGCCTTTGCTTCTCCAAAGGCTGATGGGACGGGAATTCCGCAGCAGTCCATGGACCAGCCCTTGTCGTCGTGAACATGACCATGGCTGTCGACCTGTACTGCGCCCTCGGCAATGGCCTTGGCCAGTTCGGGGTCCTCCTCAGGTGTAGGGAAGGGGATTAGACTGCCAAACAGCGCGTGCTGCATGACCGGCAGCTTCCCCAGCACCTCTGCAGCGTACATCTTCCGCATTCCGCTGTTCACCTTGTCCCAGGTCTTGACAGCGCTGATGTCGTCGAGCATAGGCGAGTGCCATCGCAGACTGGCGGATTTGATGCTGTTGATGAACTCGATACACGAGAGGTACATATACTCGGAGGCGAAGGCGTCGAGGATCTCCGCGTCGTGAATGGCTTTCGGCCTGAGGTGTGCATGCGCTATCCGTCAGCGTGATCGCTATCAAACTTACTCTTCAGTTGCGCAGCGCCCCAGAGGAAGGGCAGGAACTGATAGTCGTCGAGTCCCCACACGCCATGTGACCCGGCCGGTTCAAGCCAGTATGTTGACTGGAGATACCGCATGACCAGGATGTACCGCCAGAATACTCCAAGAACGAGGAACACATAGTCCTCCTCTGTAACGACGCCAAGGATCTTCAAAGACAGCCTGGTGTTAAGATCGACGGTAAGGAGGAACAGACGTACAGCCAGCAAAGGAAGTTGAGCTCCATTCCACTTCCGTAGTCCACGCGCTCACGGTTGCCCCAAGAGTTGACAAAGTACGTCTCGACCTCCTTCACTGCTTCTGGTTGGAGGCCCGGGATGGTGGCGTGCAGCGCTGGCGACGCCTCCGCCACTCGGTCGTAGAACGTCTTGAACGCTGGGTTCCCAAAGCGGGAGAGCTTGTTGTCGACCGGAGGGGTGGCCTTCGCGATCTCCAACACCGAATCTAGCATAGCCAGGATGGGTTTGGTCCGCTGATATGTCAGTTGTCGCCTTGACCGACTGAAGTCGCACTCACTGATGATCCCTCCCCTGCGTCGCTCAACTTCTTTCCTACAATGGCATCGTTCAAGGTGTCGACGAACCCGAGGATCTGCGCGTGCGCGGGAGAGCGCAGAAAAGCCTCTAGGTGAGCCTTGGATAGGATATGCTTCGTGGGCACGACGAAGGTGGTCGGCTTCCTCGCCGTGGCTGGGTCTGAGCGTTCCATGGCGGACAGTGTATGTATGACAAACAAAGTTGAGTGGCAACGGTCATCGTATGTGGTTATGAGTGGCGGTGGAGGTTCGTCATTTGCGTCGGAAAGAAAGTGGAGGCGTGACCACACAGCGCGTAGGGCCTAGAGCATGAAGATAGAAGATAAGGATGACAACAGCAACAACAGCAAGCAGTGGTACATATGCACATGCATGACTAGTCTAGGATTGAATCGATGTTGTCCGCGTCAGTGTTGTCCTTCTTGCGACGCTTGAGGTGACGCTGATGAGACTCGGGAACGTAGCTAGATGGGTGACTGTGGGTCAGTTTGCACTTGGATGAAGACCTCTACGTACACTCGTGTTGCTTGCAACAAGTACCCGCCCATTGCACTAGTAGACATGAGGGGGTGAGTACGACCTGGCAGGACCTGGTACGTCCTCGACCACGACTCCGTCATCTGTGTTGCCAGATAGTTTGCGTCCTTCCGGCAGTACTGCAGCGTCTCGGCGAGAACCTGCTGGAATGGCGAGTAAACAGCAAGGGCAGCCGATCCCGCAAGGTACTTTGTCAGGCGGTTGATCACCGAGATCGGAGAGAGCTCGGTAGCCAGGATGAGTCTGTAGGTCAGTCGACATGTTTCTCTTCGTGGACTTACCCATCCCAGTTGCCCTGGTGGAGCTCGTCACGAATTGCGTTGAGCTCCGCTACTTGGGCGTTGTGGCGGCGTTGGCGAGCCAGTGTCTTCTGCTCAGATATCGCAGGCATATCCTTCTCAGCAGGCGGTCCGGCTGCTTATCAGTCTGCGCTCCGGGCTGCGCGCATCAAACTCACGACGGCGATAATCCTCCTCAGCCTCCATCCAATTGAGCCACTTGATGAAGCTCAACTCGCGCTCTCCATAGTTCATGACGTTCAGAATGCCCCATGCGGGAGGGCTATCAGCGTCAGTGAACAGCATGATGCGCCCCTCGCAACCCATGCGGTCCGCAATCGCTGCGGTAACCAAGCCGCCAGTATCGTCGACAACGAGGTACCGGCCATCTGGGCGGATGTTGGCAACGTTGAGAAGCTGAGACAACGTGTCCTCCCGAAGGAACAGAATCGACTGCGCCGATCTCTGCGCATAGTGGTTGACGATGTTAATGGTAGAGGGTGCTAATGGATGGACCGTCTGAAGGTATCTGCGACTGTCAGCATACCCACGACGTGGGGTACCCACTTCTTCTCCTTCCGTTTGCGCCACTTCTCCTTGCTGAAGTCTGTCTTCAACTCGAACTGAGCGTGCCGCTCCATCTGGCGCTGAATCATCTCCTCTGCCGAAACGCCTTGAGCTCGCAGCTCCGCAATCTCCTCCTGGCTGAGAAGCGACATCTTGCTCTCGTCAGAGCCATCAATAAACTCATTCGTCTCTTTAATGTCATCTGCAGTCAGCATAATCGGTCGAGATAAACCCACCTATCACGGCGTCCAGTATCGGGCGAGCCTTCAACGGCCTAAGGATGTTCTTCCAACCCGGGTTGCCGCTCGACGCGCCGTCCCCTTTCTCGCCCTTGTTCTTTTTCCTCTTGCTCTTAGCCTGGCCAAAGTCATTGCTTGGCGCATCAAACTCGGGTTCGCCCACGGGTGTTGCATGACTGGTGGAAGCAGCTGTCGACGCGTCGGGCGCGATCTCGTAGGTGATATCATAGTGCAAACCCAACAGCTCCTTCGCAGGGAACGCTCCGAACTTTCCGAGCTGGATCAACCTGCCAGTAAGCGATGCAAGGGACGTCTACCCACCCATCACTGGAAGCAACCACAGCCTTCACAGCGTCGCTCGGTAGCCGGAGAAGAACATTGTCGCCCTCCTTGATGACGGTGAGGCGGCTGGCGAGTACCTCATCGAGCGGCGGCTCAGCGGCCTTGTCCTTTTCTCTCCGACCTCCTTGCGGACGAGGGTTTGCCATAGTGTCAAGTGAAGGTTCTGCCGGACCACTGGAATTCGAATCCACCTCCATGTTGACGTCTGATGCAACCCAATCCTGCCTACACCAAATCCACCTTGACTGCAGCAGAAATCTCGCAGAAGTGGAGGTCAGGTCACGTGTGAGGTTCAGTGATGGTCATGATAGACGCGACGGGATCAAATATCAGTGCGATCATGATTGCTCTCGATGGCCGATGATTCTTGCACAATCGTCAACACGCCACGGGTGAAGGAGACAACAAAATGGTGCGTTGCTAACTGGTGGGGGGTATCATGACTGACGTGCGCAGGCGGCCAACATCTCTATTCAGCCCGGGTCTCTCAAGGATGTCACAAAGATGGAGCGCATCGGTGAGTCGATATCGAAGTAGCCCGGGACGTACTGACATGTAGGTGCTCACTCTCACATCCACGGGCTGGGCCTGGACGCCAACCTGGAGCCTCGCGCAATATCGCAGGGTATGATCGGACAAGGCAAGGCGCGCAAGGCTGCCGGCGTCATTCTCAAGATGGTGCAGGAAGGGCGCATTGCTGGTCGTGCAATCTTGATTGCTGGTCCTCCTAGCACCGGCAAGACAGCCATTGCTATGGGTAAGTATCCGGTGTGGATAGCAGCTCACTTGATAAGGTATGGCACAGACTTTGGGCTCTGACGTTCCGTTTGTGAACCTTACCGCATCTGAGGTCTTCTCATTGGAGGTGAATACAGCCATATGTTCTGGGCTAACCCCAGATGTCGAAGACAGAGGCATTGACGCAAGCCTTCCGCCGGTCGATTGGTGTTCGGATTAAGGAGGAGACGGAGCTTATTGAGGGTGAGGTGGTGGAGATTCAGGTCGACAGGAGTGTCACAGGAGTGAGTACTAATGCTGATACAGTGCTGATGAGCAGGCAACGAAAACAGGACGTTTGACACTCAAGACGACCGACATGGAAACCGTGTATGACTTGGGATCGAAGATGATCGACCAGTTGCAAAAAAAGAAGGTGCTCGCAGGCGACGTTATCAGCATCGACAAGGCAAGCGGAAGGATCTCGAAGCTGGGAAGGAGTTTCGGCCGTGCCAAGGATTACGATGCCATGGGCGCTGATGTAAGTTGATTACGCATCGTCTCTGACGCTTTCAGACCAAGTTTGTTGCATGCCCAGACGGCGAACTTCAGACTCGCAAGGAGGTCGTCCACACAGTGTCGCTGCACGAGATCGATGTCATCAACTCCAGGACACAGGGCTTCCTTGCCCTTTTTGCTGGAGACACGGGAGAGATCAAGCCGGAGCTGCGCGATCAGATCAATGCCAAGGTCGCAGAGTGGCGTGAGGAGGGCAAGGCTGAGATTGTACCCGGTGTGCTCTTCATCGACGAGGTACACATGCTGGACATTGAGTGCTTCTCCTTCCTCAACCGCGCGCTTGAGGGCGAACTGGCACCACTTGTTGTGATGGCATCCAACCGCGGCATCACCCGTATTCGTGGCACTCGCTACAAGTCCCCACATGGCATCCCTGCCGACCTCCTCGACCGCATGTTGATTATCTCGACGAACCCCTACGGTGAGAATGAGATCAAGGAGATCGTGAAGATCCGCGCCGACGAGGAGGATGTCCGCCTTACCCCGGATGGTTTGGAGCTTCTGGCAACTATGGGCGGGCAAACCTCGCTGCGCTATGCGTTGAACTTGATCGCACCGAGTCAGCTCGTCGCCTTGCGTCGCAAGAGCGGACAAGTGGACGTGGACGACATCCGCCAGGCATACAAGTACTTCCTGGACGTGGACCGGAGTGCAGCATACGCTCGTGAGACCAGCGGAATGATGTTTGGGGAGGAGGAAGATGCTGCGGACAAGAAGGACGTCATGGCCATGGATGTTTCCGTAGATATGTAGAGGTCGTCTGTATTGGCATGGTCGACCGAGATAGATGCCGCTTTTCACCGAGTGACCGAGGGTCCCGGTATGGCCGGTGCGGAATGTGCCTGAGCGCGTATCGCATCAGCGCCCATCTACCTTGGCTTGGCGGTAGGACGCGACGAGGCGCATCGGTGTTGAACACTTCAGTGATGACTCGACAGCGACATAGCGGGAGCGCCCGTCTGTGCTGTTCGACTTATTCCTACTCATTCCCCTGCTGAGATACGGAGCCTGCGTGACCTGCCTCATGGGATTATCACGCGACGACGCGCTCCCAGATGAGAGGATGTGCAGCACTACTTATAATAAGTCCTCAACAATGTCCTCATCGACAAGAGACCCGCTGTACCGGCTTGGTCCGGACGTTCTCCTCCATGTTCTGGAGAAACTCGATCCCAAATCCCTCATCGACCTCAGCGCTGTGAGCCGTGAGTGGCGTGACCACTTGCACAGCAACGATAGGCTATGGCGTACGGTCTGCCGTAGGGCTGGCGTCGATCTGAAGGAATGGTCTCACATCATCGGGGAGAGGGTCGCGTTGCAAGTCGAGGAACCGTATGTGCCCCCCGACGTTTCCAGCTACGAACTCGCCGAGAGGGACTATGACCTCGGCATGGGCGCGTATGACTGCCGGGCAGCCTGTGAGTTCCGGGCTGCGAAGCTTCTGACAGTAGTTCGCGATCACGACCGTTTGGAACAAGCATGGGAGAAACGATACGTCTACGAGATGCTTCTTCCTGCCCCGGCCTTTCGATTGCGAGACGTCTACATGGACCACGAAGAGGATACTATCTACGCTCTGACCCAGACGTCGATACCATCCCGGGATGAACACCTTCTCGTTTTCCACAAATATACCGGCGTGCTCCTTCTGCGCATACCTGTCCGCGCAGAGGCGACGATTGTGGTTGGAGGCGGATATGTTGCGGTCTCAGAGCACTCCAGATGTAACTAAGGAGTGAGGCTGGCTATGGGCTGACAGCAGCTGATACAAATCACCCAACACCTAGTCCACTTGGAGCAGTAACGGTGTACCGCTCGCCGCGTGCTGCATGCCGTGCTGCGGCACGTCAGAATGGGGCCCAAAAGGAGTGGAAGCACCGCGAACTCCCGCTCGAGTACCACCTGACGTTGAACAGCTTGCGTCGCTGCTTAGTCATGAAAGTCGGCCTGGTCAATGGCGAAGGCGTCCTCGTTGCGGCCGACTACGTTGACAAGGTTGTTCATCTCTGTCATCTGGACACGAACCGAACCACACAATTCTCATATGACGATGGCCACTCGCATGGCTCCACTACCAATGACAGCAGGGACCGCGCAGGGGAGATTCGAGTGAGTTGATGGACTGCCACAGCTGACAGCTGGCCGTACATATCGACGATGACTACGTCTTCATCGTTCTGCGGTGCTCCCTGCTCATATATAGTCACAACGGAAAACGGCTGCTCGCCTACCCGGATTCCGACGCTCCACGAGAAGATATCGTGACAAGTGTATACCACGTTGCACCCGAGATGCCCTACAGCTATAGCCCAAGTACTCGGCCATCACGCCCAGACGAAGCACTGCCCGGCATTGATATTGCAGACACGCTAGCGTGGAAGGTGAAAGGCTACTGCTCTTGGGGGGATGCGGAGACCATTGACGATCTCCTGGCGGAAGAGTCTGGTCCCTTTATGGGTGAAGAGGGGAGTGATGAGCGCCCAGCGTTTGATCTGAATCTCCAAGAGTCGGTCCAACGCCGTACTAGCTGATGCCAGTGTCTACTTCACACGAAATCACCTTGTCATCCGAGCGGACACTCCTGGTGGGGCTTTCGTTGTGGCTGGCTATCGCAAACTCCTTGCGCAATGTGCTAAAATGGAGGAGGCAGAACGCGCCGACTTCATCGGTCAGCATACCACCCTCATCGCGATCCAATTCAGCCCCGATGTGGTTGCTACAAACCCCTACTCGGATCGTGTGGCTTTTCACACACCCGTGGCATGCCTGCTCGTTATCGACCTGTCGAACTTTCGCCCTCTTCCGCGGTATCGTCCCCAGCCTATTAGCCAACTCGACTTTTTTGCCGGGGCAAGAACCAACATGACAGTAGTAAGAGACCTACGAGCTGTGGCGGATGTGTTGTTGGACAGAGCCACCAATGGGGAACCTGAGGGCTTTGGAAACATCTCAGCAACTGCCGCGACTGGAAATGACTTGAACGAGAACCGCTCAGATACCACAGGGGCGGCCGAGGATCATACTGCCGACATGGCTGCAGAGGACGACCACATTCAGAACGGGATCGGTTCCGCCGACATCCAGGATAACGACGACGAGACACACGATGAGGAGACGGTGCGAACCCATGATGAGGAGAAGAGAACTGTCGACGACAACGAGCCAAACGACGAGCTCCCCGGACAGGGCGATCCGCCAACCATTCCTGCATTTGTGTTCGAGATCTCGTGCCTCGAGAGCATGGCGGAACAGTCCAGCATTGTTATGGACTCCCGAGCAGTCTACATGTGTGACTGGGACAAGGGGAGGCCCGATCCTTCGGTGGACTACGAGGAGCTGCATGTTATGGAGGCTTTTGAGGATGAGTGGGAGTGGGCAATTCGCGCGAACTGTGAGTTGTTCGTTGGGTTCCTTGTGCTGAGATCAGTTGGACATATCAAGATCTGGACATTCAGACCCGAAGCAGCACTGCTTCGGCGTCAAGGCGTTAGTGAATGGCAGCAAGAGACTAGGGAGGCTCTCGAACGGCCTCGCAATGCGTGGGCGCAGGCTGAGGCAGCTATGCTCGCCGAGGCGGAGCGGAGGCGAAACTACGACTGGGCTGATGCACTGGATGGGATGGTGTGGCTGGGGATCAGGGATGCAGAGGACGAAGAGAATGGGGAAAGCGAGACCGGGTCCAGTGAAGGGGAGGGAACCGATTCCGAGGACGACTGGAGCGACGAGTGAATGTTGGTGAAGCGGCAATAGCAGGGTCCCGCCTGGACTTTCACACCTTCGGGGGGCACACCATAGAAGACGCCGTGAGGACGGGCACTTGTTTCATGGCCCGATGATAACAATGTACAACAATCTACAAAGTGCACGTCTTGCACATACACAAGTGGTCAGACTAACGACCCAGTGACAGCCTAGTCTGCGCGCCTACACCCAGCTCCAGGCCTTTACCTTCCATCCGGCGACGTTTCATCGACGCCGACTCGTGCTCGCTCTTCCAATGGATGATCTCGGCAATCTGGTGCAGTCTTGTCTTGATGGCACTCGTGTCACAGTCTTGGTCAGAGTCGCGGATGCTATTGCGAAGGATGGTGAGCGTGCTCAGTAGCTCGAGGGGATGAGTTTCGTTGGTTTCCGATGCCGCGCGTACAAGGGCTGGGATGTCACTCGCCGCTGCGGACCACAGGACGAGATCGTATCCTAGTGAGCTGTACTCGACGCGATCGCCAGTTCCCCGATCCTGCGTCACGGCATGACACAGGTTCTTGAGGACAAGTTCGAGGAGGGATACAGGCGGGATGAGGGCCTGAGGTCAGCTTTCCTTAATGACAATCTCTCACGTCTTTTACGTAGTCGGCACAATCTGGAAGCAAAAGCAGCATTGCTACCCAGCGAACCACTTGACGAGACGAGTCCGAGGCTTGTCCAAGCGCAAGCACAGTTTTACTCTTCGTTGCCTTTGACAGTGCTACCAGTGGAGTGGCAATGACCGATGCAATAGACAGGGCGTCGGTCTGTGATGCAAGGGGTATCAGGCGGTCGATGGTATGCGAAATCTCGCGAGCTAGTGCTGGCGATGTGGTCGAGTCTGCGAGCAGGAGAGATAGGTAGCGCAGCAAGGTCGTCGCATCTTGTTCAGTCACCCAGCTGCAAAGTCAGAAATCATGAGACTTGTTGTTTGGCCTTGTACTCACGTCGTTGCACAGCGGACGATCTGGCACAGTAATGCGCTCGAGGTTTGACGTTCTCTCCTGACGACGGGTGGATCTGCTTCTGAGGCAGATATCTTGCCACCCCGAGATTGCCACACTCCTTCCGCCATGTTGATCAGGCCTCTCTCGACAAAAGGATTCTCGGATGCAGAAGACAGAGCCTCAACGAGCTGGTCTAGTGCAATGAGCGCGACTTGTTCATCCGCTGTGGCGAAGACTTCAGGTTAGAAACACCAGCCTTGCGGACTTACTAGTATCGAACAACCAAGAAGGAGTCACCGTGACGTCGCCGGCAGAACCTGGCACATAGCTTGATGAGGCCGACAGCAATGTTGCCAGAACGTAGTCATCTGCGGTCAGGTTTGTCAGTGCTGCACTCACCACTAGCACCCGGCGAGCTTTCGCAAGGCTGAGGCTCTTCTGCTGTCCAAAACGCCCAGTTCGGAGTCTCCACATCCACACTGTGCGCCAAGCTTCGCTCAGCTCGCACGGCCTCTACATGGGCCAACATGTCCTCATCTACATCGCGTAGGTGGTCCATGTCGACGTCTGACTGGTCCTCATCCTCCTCTTCTGTACTGGTCTCATGTTTCACATCGTCGTCCTGGGGGCCGAGATCCATTGCCTCGAGGATGTTACGAGTCGCCCCGGAGCGTTCTTCCTTCTTGGTCTCCCGCATCAGACGAGCAAATGCTTGAGCGGACGGGTCAATTGTTTCCTTCGGAGATAGACCGATGACTGCCGCATTCGTCGCCATACTCTTGGTACGGGCTGAACGGCGGAGTTCCTTGTCGGATTCCTTGGAGCTACGGTCAGATCAATCTGGCATGTCACATACCGTAGTATCTGCGACAGTGATGGTTCTTCATCGTCGTCCTCCTCCTCAGTATCCTGTGCGGCCTGCAACTGCGCGCGAAGCCGGTCTTGTCTCTCCCGGGCTTCCCTGCGTGCGCGCTCGGCGATTTCGGCTTCCAAGCGAGCCTCCTCCTCTTGCTCTCGCAGAAGGCGAGTGGTGAGAGTCTCCTCAGGTGCCTCGGGGGCATGCTCCTCCTGGGGCGGGGAGATACGAGGCGACTTGGAAGGTTTCTGTCGCGTCGGTGAATTGTCGTCTCCCTCCTGTATGGTCGGTAACGACCCCATGTGTGCCAGCGGCGACTTGCTGAGTCGCTTCCCAATCGAACGGGATGGCGACGCCCCGAGTGGTGTTCCGTTACGCCGAGGAGTACTCACGCCTTGACTTGACGGCGCAGGGCTGAATTTCATGTTGGCAAACTCGGCATATTCAGCCAGCTGAAAGTCAGTAACAAGTGCGCTGGTATACTCACGTCCAAGACAGATTCAGCAACCTCGGCATCCTCGTCGGACGTCAGTGCGTCGTCGACATCAAGCTCGTCGGCGCGGTCCCCAGACTCGTGTTCCTCATCCATAGCAGGGGCTGCAGCCTGGTTATCAGGCCGCTTACCATCCCCGCTGCCAGTACCAGCGATGGGGCCGGGATCAGCAGGCTGATCAATGTCAGTGTCCGATTCAGAGTCTTGTGATGATTGCCGATCAGCCCGATCCGGCACCTGCGTCTCCGGCAGAGGAGTGAGAGGACTCGACTGTTCTCGAGAGCGGCTCCCCCGATTCCGTTGCGGCGTAACGGGTGATGCTGCCAGTTTTGACCGAGGGAGGGTCCGTCGCTTTCTGCTTGTTGAAGTAGTAGGTTGCGCGGCAGGCTTGGTGGGCCACAAGTGAATCGGCGTATCCACGGGTGGTAGAGTGTACTTTCCAGGAGCAGTGTTCACGCGTCGAGGTCTGCCTGCGGCGGCAGGAGGTGTGACATGAAGACGCGATGCAGCAGAGCGTGGGGCTTTGGTACCGGGCGGCGGACGCCATGACTCATCATCCTCGCTTATGAGGTTGGTGAAAGGGCGCTTGATGCGGGCTGCTGATGGGAGGTGACTCTGTTTCGTTGCCATTTTCTTCTTGGGCGTGGGTGACCGAGCGAGACCGTCGAGGAGGGTAGACTGAGGTGATGATAGATGCAATGGCTTGTTGACAGCTTTGGGAGTGAAGGGGGAGGCCGAGTTTCCGTTCGCGGTGTTCTTCTCCTCCAAGGGTGATCGTACTAGGTTGCTGTCTGATGACTTCCGCATCAGCGAGTCTGTGACATTGGCCGACTCTGCGGGTCCTTCCGGAGTCTCGGGGACGAGGAAAGGGTTGCGCATGGTATCCGCCCGGCTCCTCTGAGGTTTGGGCGGTGTGGTATGCGCCTGATCTCTGCCAGCAGCCCCCGTTTCAGGCTTGGAAGACGAGTCTTCGAGCACCGTCTCCGGAACCAAGACGCGGCTTTGGCTGCGACGCTTCGGGCGTTGTGATAAAGCTTCAGCGGCGCGTTCCCCTATTGTCGGATCGTCCTCATCATCCGGGAAGAGAGATCCCAGGCGGCCGCGCTTCGTGGGCGTTGCAGATCGTCGAATTTGCGACCCGAATTCTGAGCTTCTGGTAGGTGATATGGAAGGCTTCCGTTGAACCGATCTTGGAGATTCTCCCACAGGAGGTTGTAATGATTCGTCATCCGAGTTGCCGATGATGATGGGATCAGTAGCAGATGTACCCCCAGAGCTATTCCGAGCAAGAGTCCCCCGGCTAGCACTAGAGCTAGTGCGGCCAACAGTGGACGTGATACTGTGTCGAGATGTCGAGGCGAGACCATCACTGCGACGCCGGCCTTCGGTCTTCACCCTGGTGCCATCTGTGGTGCTGATCCCGCGCGAGTGAGTCCCATCCTGCCGACGTAAACCGCTGATCTGAGTGAGCGTTGTCTGCCCAGCCTCTGGAGCTTGCAGTCGTCGCTTGCGCCGCTTCCTGTCGCTGTAGTCCTTGCCGTTGACCAAAGTCTCGTCCACTCGTGAACTGGAGGGTCTTGGCGCCAGATCGGCACGGGATGCCGTTCTACTGTGAACACCGTGACTGCTGCCAGCTGCAGGCTGTCTCCGGATTGTTGTCTTCTTCCCGGGCGCCTTGGTAGCCTGCAACCTCTCCAAGGCGGCACCCAAACTGTCCGGGCTCGAGTCGTCCTCATCTGCGCTGGACTCGATGACGATGGCCTCCTGCGAAGCACTCCGAGATCTGGAGGAGATCACAATGGGCGAGTCCTGGCCCCTTCCCTTCGAGAAACGGGCTAACATGTTGTCCGCCGTACCTCTGAGGAAGGAGCGTCGCGCGACCTCGGGTCGCCAGGTCACCGGTGTGTAGAGCCGTCACAGCGGTGAGCGTCGGGCGTCCTAGCCGCTTGCTGTTGGTCGGCAATGGCGATACTTGTGGGCGGGCCGCCAGAGGAGTCCTTGCGTGTAATTTTGTTATTCTCGAAGGACGAAGAGAAAGGTCAAATGTCCTTGCCGGATACCAACGCGTGCAAGCCCCGCCGCCGCCTCGAGATTACATGACTGCGCGACGGCGTGACCTAAACAAATAACATTGGCGTCGCGGAAGCAGATAGCAGCCACGAGGCAAACACGTGGCCTGGGTGTTTCTGCCCGTGCCTAATGTGCCACACCCTCTCCTGTCTCATATGTCGCCGGAAAACACCGATAACGGGTCGCGCGCATCCCTCCTTTTCCTTTGTCCCGTGCGTTCGTTCCTATGAGAAGCCAAAAGTGTCACCCTGAGGCTTTGTCCTTCCCTTGCGATACCTGATGCCTCTCCCCTGCGCCGATCTGGGCCTATCGTGACGTCATAATGCACCATTGTGTGGTACGGGTAATACTCCCCCTCTCTAGCTGCTGCTGCTGTTCTCACTCGCGCGTCACGTCGGCAGGACGGCAGCACCGGGTCCTGTCCTGCTGGGTGGGTTGGATGGATGGCTCTCGGTGGGTACTCTCCTCTCTCTCGCTTTCTCTCTCCCACACCTGCGCTCGTTTAGCCACTCGTATCCTCGCATTGCCGACCTCGTCCGTCATCGCACTACGTGATTTGCCCCCCTGTGCACTCACTCACCACACCCACCCACCCACCCGCTCCCCCTGCGCTCTCTTTCCGTTCTCCTTTTCCATCTAGTGTCCTTCTTGTTTTCCATCTCTCTTTGATCTCTCACTTCATTCCATCTTCATCTCTATCTATATCTCCCATACACATACATATACACCATGTCCTACGCTGAAGTTACCGGCCACAACAGTAAGTTGTTAGTATAACAGGGTGGCTCCTCGTCCCCGGTGTGAGGTCGTGCGGTACTGACAACCTACAGTTCCCGCTGGTGAAATGCCAGAACCAAGCCAGGATCTTCGCGACGGCTTGGTCCCATCTGACGACGAAACACCGGTGAGTACCAGCCGTGGACGGCGTGACCTCTGCGCAGCAGAGCATCGCTCCCAGGCTCCGGGACGTGTGGCAAAGTCAATGGTGCTGACTCGCCACCAGCTGAACCCTCGTACAGATGACCCCGAGTGGGAGAAGGAGAAGGCCGACCTCAAGAAGGACGTGAACAAGGCCGCTGACAAGGCTGAGAAGCACGGCAAGGAGTTCAAGAAGAAGGCCAAGGTTTGTTCTCATGGCTGACCACGCGGCTCAGGGTTGTTTACTGACGGCTCAGGCTGAGATCAACAACGCCGAGAACGTTATCGCTGCGTACTGGGAGAGGGCGACTGACGTTGTTCTCCGCCCACACGTCCTTGGTGGTCTCCTTGGTGTCGGTGAGTGTTGATGGATCTTTTCTCTGTAGGTCGCACGCTCACACTTCAGTGAACGTCGGTATCCTTGGTGGTCTCGGCTACACTGCCTACATTAACAAGGACCGCCCCTACTGGGACCGCAACTACGTTGGTGGCGCTCTTGCTGGTGTCTTCGGACTCTTCGCTGTTGAGGGGTACGTATTCTTGACGCGAGTGTTGTACTGACAACCTCAGTATGCTCACCGAGTCTTACCTCGAGACTCCCGAGGGCCAGGCCGAGTACGAGCGTGCCAAGCGTGACGGCTCGCGCGCGTACCTTCAGGCCAAGGAGGTCATCCTCCGCCCTGGTGTTGCCGGTGGTCTCGTTGGTGCCTGTATGTATTCGAGCCAGAGCTATAACTGACATGGCAGTGAACGTTGCCGTCCTCGGCAGCCTGGGCTGGATCGCCTACCAGAACTGGAACCGTCCTTGGGACCGCAACACCACTCTGGGTATTGGTGCTGGTCTCATTGCCCTCAGCGGTCTTGAGGGTTTCCTTGGCAAGAAGTACGTTGATGAGGAGCTCCCTAAGCGCTCGTAGATTAGTGATGAGTGATGTGACTCTCGAATCTCTTTACCTGTTGTAGCTCGCTGCTTTCTGCTACCCGGAAGCGTGCATGTGAGGCCTGTGAGGCGATCCGCTGAGTGACCGTAATGTCGGCTTAGGACAACCGCATTTGGTGCCGTTGCCACCCATGCGCGGATCAACCATCCTCCGGTTATTTGGTTTGGCTGTCATATAGCTGTTACGGGCGGCAAGCTGCACGAGCGCTCGTCTCACTTTCCCTTGTTCGCCGACATCTACCTGCTTGCGCTTGCTCTCCACAGTTCTCTCCACAGTCCTCTTTCTAGTCGTGAGGTTGCGTGACCTTTCGATCTGGCTCAGTGTCGACGGACCTCCTCAGATTGCAGCTACCCCAATCTGCCAGCACGACGGCCAGCAACAACCATGGCTGGCGGGGGCAACATCAAGGTCGTCGTAAGGCAAGTGTTGCACATCTCACCCACTTTTCTTCAGATACTTGAGCTTACCACTGCCTTTTCAGATGTCGCCCCCTGAATGCGCGAGGTGAGCTCCCAGCCGCTATGTCACGTATACTGACGTCGCAGAGAGAAGCCGAGGGTCCGAGGTCCTCGTCCGCATGGAAGATGGCCAAACGATCCTGGACCCTCCTAGCTCTACTAGTAGCCCGATGCGTGCAGGCGATAGGAGGCAGCAGGTATTCTCTTTTGGTGAGTAGGCTGCAGGGACGCATGTTGTCCGCCATCTAGTTCACGACTAATGGTCAGACAAGTCGTATTGGAGTGCTGGCTCTCGCGAGGACCCCGAGTATGCGTCACAGGAGACGCTTTATGAAGATCTCGGTGTCGAAGTGCTAGACCACAGTTTTGAGGGATTCAACACCTGTATCTTTGCATGTAAGGCGAAGGTAGCGATTGAGCTAACGGGCAGACGGACAGACGGGCAGGTAAGCACCTCAATCACAGTCGGTTACAAGTGCTGATCCTCTTTTCTTAGTGGGAAGAGCTGTGGGTTACCTGCTCTGTGCATTAGCTGACGCCGACAGATTCGATGATGGGATGTATGTTTCTTGCTCTCTGAAGCGCACAGATGCTGATGGTCAGACGGTCGCGACAAGGGCATCATTCCATTGACAACTCAGGAGCTGTTCCGGCGGATTGAGGTTGAGCGCAATAAGGACGTAGCACTCCAGTACTCTGTTGAAGTCTCGTACATTGAGATCTACAACGAAAAGTATGTGCTATAAGGTCACGAGCTAACGGGAAGGGTGCGGGATCTGCTCAATCCTAAGAACAAGGGCAATCTCAAGGTTCGAGAGCACCCCTCCCTTGGTCCATATGTCGAGGATCTCAGCAAGTTGGTTGTGGAAGACTACAGTCAGATGATGACTGTGATGGACGAAGGTAATAAAGCACGCACAGTTGCTTCGACCAACATGAATGAGACGTCGTCAAGATCTCATGCCATTTTCACTGTCGTCGTAAGTGGCTACGATCGTGTGGTCTCCTCTTTTGGCCTCGTCTTGTGCTGACGGGTCCAGCTTACGCAAAAACGAACAGATGCTGAAACTGCAATGACTGGAGAGAAGGTGTCGAGGATCTCACTCGTCGACCTAGCCGGAAGCGAGCGATCAGCTTCCAGCGGTGTGACGGTGAGCTGGCGCCCGGGACTTCGCTGACGGTCAAGGGCGCTCGACTCAGAGAGAGTGCAAACATCAACAAGTCTCTCACCACTCTTGGCAAAGTTATTGCTGCACTTGCGCAGCAATCCGACCGGAAAGGGAAGAAGAGGAAAGAGGACTTCGTACCGTATCGCGATTCGGTACTCACATGGCTCCTCAAAGAGAGCCTGGGTGGAAACTCCAAGACGACCATGATTGCGGCCATCTCGTGAGTTTCATACAGCGTAATGTGGTCTAACCTCCAGGCCGGCAGACTGTATGTGGCATGAAACGCGTTTGTTGCATGTACTGACCCCACTTCAGATGAGGAGACCTTGAGGTGTGAGAGGTATGCTTCTCTGCTTACCACAGTACCCTACGATACGCAGACGCCGCGAAGCGCATCAAGACGCATGCAGTCGTCAATGAGGACCCGAATGCCAAACTCATTCGGTGAGCACCATCGGTCCTGAGGCACTTACTGACCCCGCAGAGAACTGAAGGAGGAACTGGATAGCAAGTATCGACTATTTTCATGCCTGACGTCAGTGCTACGCAGCAGAGTATCATCTGGCATTGCAGGGGACGCAGTGTCGGATACAAACACACCGCTGGAGCAGCAGATGGTGACCCTTCAGACAAAGGACGGGCAAACGAGGACAATTTCTAGTGCGTTCTGAGCTTGCGCCTTTCTGACCCTCAGAACTTGAACTCCAGGATCAACTACAGTGCGCACTATTGGTGACACCTTCGCTGACCACGTCTCAGAGCGTCAGAGAAGCTCATGGAGGAGCTCAAACTCACTTGGGATGAGAAGGTGAACACTGATGGACGTCCACAGCTCACAGTCAGATGGCAGCTACGCAGGCCATCCACGCGGCTCGCGAAGAAGCGCTGGCAGATCTTGGGGTTACTATCGACAAGAACGTTAGTGGCATGATCGTTGGGCGCTAACAGTCAGCTAGTTGGAGTCCACGCTCCGCAGAAGTATCCCTCACTTGTCAACTTAAACGAAGGTAAACCGCAGCTGAGCATCAGCCGGCTGATTTGCAGATCCGTTGATGTCCGAATGCTTGGTGTATCAGCTCAAACCTGGCAATACACTTGCTGGCAGTTTGGACAGCCCCTCAGCGCAAGTCAAGCTCTCAGGACAGCACATCATGCAGGAGCACTGCATGTTCATGAACACTGATGGCGAGGTGACATTGGAAAGCAAGCCTGGCGCCCTTACCTTTGTGAGTGAAGCAGCGTACGGCGTACAGGCCGGAACTGACCTCAAGGTGAACGGCAAGCGGGTTCACGCTGACACAGTATGTCGACGTAGGACCAGGCGTTAACACCAGAACATCCGCTTGCGTCATGGGTATCGCGTTATTCTAGGAGACTTCCATGTCTTCCGTTTCAATGTCAGTGCTTTTGTGTTGTGCGAGCGTTGATCAACAGGATCCTGCAGGCGTCCGTGCCCACCGTACAAGGATGTCCCTTGCAGGGACATCTGTTGGTCTTCCTGATGGAGGCGATGAGGGAACGTCCCAACGCTCTGATTCTCCGGCAGCAACCGAGCTCATGGATTGGACTGCCGCTCGGCGGGAAGTGTCGGATATCGAAGCTCTCGGGGACGAGGATCTGGACAAACTTTTCGATGATATTGTGATTGCTGGTGATTTGCCAGTGCTGACCGTCAGGTGAAGGTGCGGACGATACGCGGTCTACCAGGCAACAGAGCGGAAGCTAGGTCTCCGTTGGGAGCGCACGATGATGAAGAGTCTGTCTTTGCGGACGTCTCCGATAAAACTCGCACTGGTCATCGAACGAGGGCATCATACGGGGGAGGAACGTGGGATCTCGCTGATTCACCAACGCCTACTAAAAATGGCAAGGCGTTCCACTCGCTCCCCGGAACACCATCCAAGAATGGCGTTGACTCCTTGTTCGACAGGCAGGCGGTGAAGCAGCTCCGCCTGCTGACGCAGGAGATGAAGCGCATGCGCTCACAGGCTGCTGTCGCTAATGCGCAAGGTCAGTCTACACTGGAGATGGAGCCCTGGTCTGCAGAGGATCTCATTCGCGCTCGTAGCGCTGTAAACAAGTGGAGGCGCCTACGCAACTTTCATATGGCTGAGCAGATGCTCCTCCATGCTGCCGACGTGCGAGAAGCCAACATCATTGCGTAAGCAGTCTAGACTGGTATGTGCTGATGACAGCAAACAAATGGGCAAGCGCACATCTTACAACTTTGCCATCACCGATGGCCGGACCGTGTCTCCGAAATCTGCAGTGGACTACGCTGGCGATGTCGTCGAGCACGAGGACGTCCTGGACTCGTCTGCCCCAGTCTCGGGCCCGCGAGTGGTGGTGAGGGTTCTGGACTATTATTCGACTGCCGAGTCATCAGAGCAGCCCTCCACACAGCTGGCAGTCTACACTTGGAGTCTGAGCCGCTTCCAACGACAGCTGGCACTCATGCGCCACGTCCTGGAAATCAAGGATAGGCCCAACCTCTCCGTTCACCTCAGTGTGCATATGCCGTTTGGGGATAGTTCCCCGCCGAACTTCTCGCACGTCGGAGCTGCGCTGGTCCCTCTCCGCTTGCTTGCTAGACATGTCTCCTATACTGTCATGGCTCCGATCTTTTGCCCTTACACCTTGTCGAGGCTTGGATCATGTCGAGTGCAATTCAAGTGCTTACCGGCGACGGCGCACTCCCGGACAACTTCTGATGCTCGCGGGTCACAGGTTGTCGCAAAGCCGTATAACGACACGTTCTCGTTCGTTCTCAGCATTGACTCGGTCGAAGGTTTGACCCCGGACCATTTCACGGAAGTTCACATGCAGACGCGCCTGTCGTCGATGGTAGGACCAGAGATCGCTGCGGAACAAATGATAGCTTCGCTACCAGCAAGGTTGGAGACGGGGGCGAGACCCATGGTCATACGGCGCACACTCTCCGTGCGTGCCACATCTGCCATGGAGGAGCACTTTGCGACGGAATACGCAACCGTCGAGTTCTTTGCTCGCGTGCGCCCTTCCTATCTTGAGCATCTGGAATCTTTCGACAATGCCAAAGAGGCTGATCTCCAAACTCCAAGTTCCGACACATCAGCCCCGTCGGAAGGCTCGCGTCACCCTCTGCGCAGGAATCCATCGGAGCTCACCTGCGTTCAGCATCATGATGTTTTGGCTTCAGTCCAGATCCAAGAGATGGGTGCCGATGGCAAGTACGCCCCAGCTGAAGTGGAAGACGTTGTTGTGAAGCTTCATCAGGGCGTTCAGAGGCGGATTCATATCTCACTGAATCACGCATCCGGCCAAGCTCTGCAATGGACCAAGCTGACCGTTGGATCTGCCGACAACATCAGGCTTGTGACGAATGAGGGCGACCCTACGACAGTGCCGGCCTCCCCAGTCAATCTGCACCTTCACTCCCACGTCACGTACCAGCTGGATGGCACTTCAAATCTGGCGGCAGGCGGTTCTTGGGACTCTGCTGCGCACAACTGTGCTCAGCTCGATCGCCGCACGCCCTCTAACGAGTATGTCATCGTACGTCTCAAGTTCTTTGTGGACATCGCCTCGGTGGACGAGCCGGCTGTGTTTGCCATGGATCTGCGTGTACGCATCATTGATCGCGAAGCTCCGTGGTTTAGCTTTCCCTCGTTCTGGCGCCCACAGCCGACCACCAATGTTACCGCTATATTCCAGGTCGATCTTACACCTCCATTGGCGCGGTCGGCGAGAGACCTCTGGCGCCTTGATACCACGAATAAGCAGGTCCCAAATGAGATCATCTTGGGCGACTGGCGACCAAGGAGTATCACTCTCGTCCGGGAATATGCTTCGTGCGCGAGGGCTCGACGATTCGCAGCCGACGTGCAGACTACACGAGCTGTGCTCGACCACATAGGCGATATTCCAGGTGTGAATCTCGAACCGACGGAGAGAGACTTGCTACTCCAGAAAGTCGTCGATTTCTGGGAGGAGGAACTTGACGCGCGCGTCATCGTAAGTGGCACTTTGGAAAGGCAGCTGATGGGAAGTTCGATGTCGATCATGATACGCCCGAGGAAGAGGCCGTGGCGAGGAGACTTCGTGCTCTGGTTCCAGAGATCGCTTCGAGCCTCATCCCTTCTGTTAGGCTTGTTGTCCCGAATCAGACAGTTATCAAGCAAGGCAGTCTGGCGCTCCTTAGAGATACACGCCAGAATCGATGGGAGGAACTTGTGGCTATTCTGAAACCGTGAGTACGTCGTATGTGTGATGCTGAGACACAGACCCTACATCTATCTCTGCCCGGACGCGAACAAGCGCGAGATACAGATCATTAACGTGGCTCACGCGAATGTAGAGGCGAGCCCCGATGTGGACCTGTTGCTTCAGGTTAGTGTGGTGATGCCAGTGGCTGACGGAAGCGGCGGAATACTTTCAAGGTATTCACTATCACGAACAGTTACATCTTCCAGGCGGCGTCGGAGCAGGAGATGAAGGAATGGATCACAGTCATTGGGAGACAGAGGTAGAAGGGCAGTAGATGCTGGTTATAATGCACATGCCTTATGGGCTAGGAACCGTGGTCATGTGCGTGCTACTGTGGCAGGTGGGCAGACTGTCAAACTACATCGTGCAGCTGACGACGGCTTTCGCGCACATAGAAAACCAGATGGACTCGTTTGCTGTGCTGTGGAGCTCTCCACCGCAGACACGTCTGGCTTTCGCCTTTGCCGTGGGGCAGCAACATGCAGAGAGATGGCACCAAGCAGGACGGGGAGGCAGGCGGTGTTGTTCACAATAGGAACCCTAGGAACCGGAGGGCACGGGGCGGGATAAGAGCTCGCGCCACAGAAAGTTTCGTCCGTTAAGATGGCTGAGGGATGTGAAACGCATATGCTTGTCTCCCTTCTTCTATCACTTGCACATCCACAGACATTATCATCTTACGGCTCGTCGACATCGACAACCCAACCAACCTCCTCGAGTCAAGTATCACACTTCGCAACTACCCTCTCACTCTCCGAGCCAACACCACACTCCTCCCACCCAGCCGCTTGTTTCGTACAAGTCCGGCGTCTCGGTAGATTCCACCGCGAGTTGATTCCGTCGAATCCGCCAGCAGCCTGCTGGAGTGTGCCCCCCGGCCAGGTGGCGATACTCTAACTGGACCCCCCACTTAAGTTTCAATCATACAAACGCGGCCGCATTCCCCCCCCTCTCTGCTCTGAGCCGCCGCCGCTCGACCCGCCGCCGCTGTCACCCCAGCCAGCCTACACACAACCACACCCACACCACAGCGTGCACTCGCTCGCTCGCAGAGAGTTCCGTATCAGCCCCCCCGAAACCACCATATCCACCCACGCATCTCTCCAATCCTCCAACTCGGTCGGCGGCCTCATCGACAACCCCATACCCCAATCGCCGTATTGTGGTTGAGCCTGGCATTGCTTCTCCGCGTCACTTGGCAGCAAGCAGCAGCGATTAGCAGGTGCAAGGCCGGCCAAAGGGCTAAGCAAGTGCAAGCTAAGCAACTCGGAGCAACAGCTTGGGCTTGAGCTTACCAGCGGCACAACTCCATGGAGGCGCAGTATCCATCTTCTAGACCACAGCTGCCAGATACTACCTCCTCAAGCCTTCGCAACGATTGTCCTGCTCCGCACGTATCGACCTCTCGACCACCAGCGCACTCTGCGCCAGCGCCGCACGCGCATCACGCGCAGCTGGTGCACTCACCCTTTGCGACGTCCCATCCTCATACCTCTTCATCGTATTCGCATCGCAACTACTCAACAGTAGACGACAGGGACAGAGACAGTCATCCCCCTTTTGCAGGTGTCGGCAACGACCGCAACTACGACAGGAAGCCGCAGCAATTGCGAGACCTGCACGCTGCGCCACCACCTCTTCGTCGACTTAGTGCCCCATCTACACACCCACCTGTCGGCTCAGGCTCGACGTATCATCCCCATCCCAACCTTGCGCCGCGCTCACACGCCCCGCCCCCGGCCATCAGCATCCCTCCAACGGGATCCAGCCGCACGCACTACGACGCACCGCAGAGCGCGCCGATAGTCCCACCACCTTCATCCTACAGATTCTACCCACCCCGGAGTGGCGTCTCCCCCGGCCTCCCACCAGTTCCGTACACCGCGGTTCCATTCGATCTCCGACGCAGCAGCGGGGCACCATCTCTTGCACCTCACTACCCGTATTCTGGTGCATCGTCGCCCATCGCACTCGACGACAGATCTCTCCGCTCGCCCCACCCGCCTCTCACAGCAGTCTACCCACGCCAACCCTGGCCGCCCCTCCCCGCTACACTAGAGGGCGACGAACACTCTCACTCGAGGCAATATCTCTCTAGTCCACTAGGCGACAACGCCTACGCGCGCCCAGCTTACCCGTCCGCTCCGCGCTCGCCTTTCCCAGCTCCCTCACGCAGGTCACCTGTCTACATCCCGCCTCCTCTCCAGTTCAAGTACTCTGCGTCGCCCGAGATGCCGCCCAGGAAGAAGCCGTCATCGGCAACCATCACCTCAACACCAGCGACGGTGTCAAGTACCCGGAGCTCCCGGCGTGTAGCTGAGTCCAACCCGTCCAAAGGTAACGGTTGGACCACAGAGCATACTTATGACTCTGTAGGGCAACCGAAAGAGGTCATCGTGATTCAGGATTCATCATCGCCAGTACCGAAAAAGCGCACACGTGCAGCAGCAGCAGCAGCGGCGGCTGCAGTGGAGAAGTGGAGCAACGGCGTGAACGGAAAGAAGCGGAAGGTCGAGGAGGAGGATGTCAAGAAGGTCGCGAAGCCGAGGATCAAGAAGGAGGTGCCACCCGCTGCTCCGGCTGCTTCAACATCAACCGCTGCTGCACCTGCAACAGGACAGGCGGCATGGGATGATGCCGAGGGGCATTACATAGTGAAGCCGGATGACGTGATCGGCGGCAGATGTGAGTCAAGAGCTACACTGGTCGACTGCCAGGCGTGTGCGGTAACATCGCTAACATCAGATAAAATCGTCCGTCTGCTTGGTCAAGGCACATTCGGCAAAGTTGTGGAAGCACGGCATATCGAATCGAGGAAAAAGGTGGCCATCAAGGTCATCCGCTCTGTACAGAAGTATCGCGACGCAAGCAAGATTGAGATTAGGGTTTTGGAGACACTCAAGAAGAACGATCCGGCAAATGCCTAGTGAGTGAAGTGCGACGGGTGCGACTTGGACGAGAGGGCGATGGGATGCGGATGAGCGCTGGTCGTGACAGCCGTCGGGAAGATGACGCGCTCGGCTTGGCCTCCCTATCGAGCTACACGTGTTCGTCCGGGTACCCGCGCCTTTCACTCGCTGTCTTTGCGTCCACGCTCCCCACCCTCTTCGATGGGCACTGGCTGACAGCAGCAAATGCATCCATCTGACTGAATACTTCGACTTCCGGAATCACCCATGCCTTGTGTCCGAGCTTCTTGGCATGAGTGTGTTCGATTTCCTCAAGCTCAACAGGTTCCAGCCTTTCCCGGAACGTCACATTCAAGACTTTGCATTGAGTTTGCTGCAAAGTGTGCAATGTGAGTATCAGCGCATCAGTCTTCACTACTGACGCCAGTCCTGCATAAACTGAAACTCGTCCACACCGATCTCAAGCCGGAAAACATCCTCCTTGTCAGCAACGAGGCTCGTTTTGTCGGACCACGAAAGTCCGGTGCCCAGGCAAAGTCCATCCTACGGAACACAGACATCCGTCTTATCGATTTCGGAAGTGCAACCTTTGAGAACGAGTACCACTCCAGTGTTGTCAGCACACGGCATTACCGTGCACCAGAGATAATCCTCGGTGAGTGCGGCGCATGTGGCACGGACTCCGCTATGACCTCGTACTGACTCCAGGCCTGCCATGGTCATATCCCTGTGATATGTTCTCTGTCGGGTGCATTCTCGTCGAGTTCTTCACA
The DNA here is from genome assembly GCA_001600275.1 of Cutaneotrichosporon curvatum. Lineage (NCBI taxonomy): Eukaryota > Fungi > Basidiomycota > Tremellomycetes > Trichosporonales > Trichosporonaceae > Cutaneotrichosporon > Cutaneotrichosporon curvatum. The sequence goes on along the minus strand of BCJH01000006.1, from coordinate 219,531 downwards.
GGCGAGGCTCTGTTCCAGACGCACGACAACCTCGAGCACCTAGCCATGATGGAAGTCGTCATGGGCAAGATGCCTCAACGGATGATCGACCGCGGCAAGATCAAGAAGCCCGAGTTCTTCCGCGGCTCCAAGATTGACTTCCCCAACGCTACGGTGTCCAAGTCATCGCGCAAGTTTGTAAAGGGGCTCAAGAGTCTGAAGGACATCATCCCGCCAACGCATGCTGGCAATGCGCTGTTCCTGGATTTGATCATGCGGCTGTTAGATTTCGACCCAGATACAAGGATTACCGTCAACGAGGCTCTCAAGCACCCGTATCTCAGGCATCCTATTGCGGAGCCACCATGATGTGAGTTGGCAGCTGGCAGCTCTGAATGCGTCTTGTGTAACTCGCTGACATCAGTGTCGCCAGTCTCACATCTCCATACCTCCTCATAATAGATATCATTATGCAGTATAGCACGACAGTTCCGCTGCAGTTGAGATGTCGCGAGCTATAGTGCCATAGTGATTGCCTAGCTGTCTGGGCCCTGTGACTCAGGTGATTAGGGATCGACCACAAGATGTCATGCGGTGCGACGTGCGATGTGGCTTACGCAAGCGAGCATGAGCTGATGCTGAAGCTCCCATACTGATGTGCATGGGAGGATCCAACGAACCCATCGAGCTGGCAGTCAGCTGCAGTCAAAGCACAGAGCGAGTTGCATGTCACGGGGTCCGCAGTGAATGGTCAGCGCCGGTTGTATTACGGTTCGTATGATCTTTGACCCAGTGCCAAGACAACCGGCAGGGAGGGTGGGTTCGGAACGCTGGAATCCAGGCACCATGGCCATCGTACTTTCTTCTGAGTGGGCCAGATCCAGGCGGCGATGAATTGAGACATACAGCAACTGTGCGCCATGGCTGGTATCTACTACCGGTACTCTCTGTATGCAAAGGATCACTGCGACGAACGTTTCGCTACGTTCTATTCTCACCATGACAGCGACGGTGGACGAGCAAGCACGGAGTGAGGACGCGGAGGAGACTTCTGGTATCCCCGCTGCAGCGGTTGTGAGGCTTCCGTCCCCGCCCCACTCTCCAGCGACGTCTACGGACGTCAGTACGTCCGTGAACCCGCCTTGGAGCCAGACAGAAAAAGACGAGGGCAGCGGGAGCGAGAAAGTGGACGATACCAAGGCAGAGGGGGACTTGTCATGGCCCATCCCGCATGTGGAGGAGAATCCCTCACTTCGTGCCCGGGTTGGACATGGTGTCCTTGGCGGCAGCGAGGGCAAATCGAACAAATCAAGAACCAAACACTGGCCGCTTCAGACTCGTCCAAAGCGGCGGCGTATCACTGTCCGACATGTACCATGGAGGCATAAACCTGCCACTTCAGACGTGGGAGGACACTGGTTCAACCACGGGTGCCGGGTCTCGAAATGGATGGGGCTGTTCTATGGTAGGCCATCCTATCGACCTAAGCTGATGCAGACCTCCTGTTCGTGTCGGTGTTGACGACGTTCTCCGCGGATATGGAGCTGCGGGAGTCGGGCGTGATCGTGAATTACCTCTCGTGTGTATGGTAGTGGACTGGCTGACAGTAGTTACTACGTCGTCATGGTTATGGTCTGGAAGACTCAGCTCCACTACGATGTGAGGTATGAGGCGGAGGACAACTTCCACCGTGTGGCGAAGGCTGTTCAGATTGCAATTTTTGCGTTCATCGGCGCGGCGGCGGGAGGCTGGGACCTGTCGAAGTTGCTCAAGATGAGCAAGCTTGATCTCATGGAGGTGCCGTCTACTACTCTGACTGCTCATGGTGCGTACGGACTGCAGATGCCGCACTGACGCAAAGGACTGGCGGGTTCTGCGTTCTTGGCGGTAGGAGTGGCCTTCCTCATCAGTCGAGTGCTTCTGGCTGTCCAATATACCTGGGGTACGTTCTAATGAGGATTGGTGGCTGATATCCAGTTGTTTACGACGGTATCCGAGCAGGCAGGATCGTGAAGTTGCCGAAACTCGCAGTTCTGGCGAATCTCATCTCTGCGGTCTGCATGGCGGTGGCAGTGGCTATACCTGCGAGCTCGTTCTCACGGGCACATGCCAAGATCGCCATGTTCTACCTGGCAGTTGCTGTTGAGGTCGTCTCAACCTGGGTACCGCCTCTGTTCTTCAAGCCGACTTTCGTCCCCGAGGAAGAGATATCAGAGCGATATGCTGCCCTGTCTCTGATTATCATGTGCGGAGGTCTACCAGTGGCAAGCTGATGACAGCGGAGAGGGCTTCACTGGCCTCGTAGGGGCTCTGACCAAAGGGATCAAGAACCTCCATGTCACTGAGGCGTCGGTTTATGTACAGGCATTTCTGGGTAAGTAGAGCCCAGTGCCACAGTTGACCACAGTCATCGTGACCATTTTCAACCTCTACCTGTTCTTGTTCCAACACTTTGAGATCGAAGCTCCCGAGAAGAGCGCGCGGCGTCTAGCTTGCTGGGAACTGGTGCACCTGCCATTGCACTTCGTGATGCTCCTGTTCATGGCTGCCCTAGTCGTGCGTGACTGGCCAAAAATCCCAGCTGACAACCGCAGAACACCATCATCCTGCAAAACTACTTCAACGGCTTGAGTGATACCGTGCCACACTGGCTGAACGTGACCCAAGCACTGCGCGACAATGAAACCATAGCAGACAAAAGCTACGCCAAAGCCGCATCATATCTGCAGCGCCTCGATCTCCAACCGGACTTTGACACGATGTATGACAGTCTCGACACGATATACCACGACTCCTCGATCGACATACTGCCAGAGGTCAGGTTTCTGATGTACTCGGGCTCTATACTGCGTGCGATCTACATGGTACGTCCAGGGCGCTACAGCGCTGACTGACAGTCATCCGGTCTTGCCTTGGGCAAGGAGGCGGGAGACCTCTACTACAATCTAACCTATATGGACGACTCACGGACGTCCAACGTCTCCGACAACAACGCAAGAACGGTGGAAGCCATGAACCTCGTGATAGATCTTCAGGTGGAGGGAGCCGACGACGCAGTGAAGGGCGTGTTGTGGCTCTTCCCCACTGCTGTGAGTGCAGCAAACTCGCTGTGTTGACTCGCAGGGCATCACAGTCATACTCTTGGCTATCCGCTCGATGATTCGGTATCGCTTCCACGGCGTGGTGCACTACATGATAAACTTTGGGCAGGTGATTTGTGGCGTGGCCTTGTCGCTGCTGGGACTCCTGAATATTGGCCCGGAATCGCCCTTCAAGAGGTGGGAGTTTGACGTCAACGACAAAGCCAAGCCGATATACCGTCTTGTTGATAGCGACTGGGCATTGCCTATCATCACTATTTGCTACACAGTTGTGAATGCGGCGTCTATGGTGGGTTTCACTACAGAGCTATAGAGCAAAGCTGATGCCAGGCTACCGCGTGGTTGGCTGACAGACGGGCGCGAAAGGTCGAGCCAGCTGCCGTGCACGTCATTGACGCCGAGCACGCCGAGAATGGCGATGTACAGGACCGAGCTCTGTGAGGTTATGATGATCTCACCGATCGCGGAGGGGCGGTCGTGCACCCTGGGTTAGGAAAGGCTATGGCCATAGCTGGGTTTTGTTCATTCCGCTTCGAGAGGCAACTGTGGACAGACAATGTGATAATGGCCATGGGAGTGCCTTCCTGGTTGGTAGGTCTCTGAGTGAGTAGGCAGCTGGCTCAGGAGGAGTACAAGTAATCTTCATCTTCGGTGGTAACCCCTTACGCTGCGCCACGTAGCGCACAATGCCACACGCGTGCGATGGCGTCCGCCATCCGAACGGGGACCTGATTGGATCGAGGCTCTGTTGCCCGATCATCTGCTGGTACTGCTCATCACATACTATGCCACTCCATAGCGGCGGGGTTCTGCGCTCTTGCTGCAATTGAAGGAGTGCACAAGACATGGCACGGCGTGGTTGTGCTGGAATAGAACTGAGCCAGGTGACGGTGACAGGTCCGGGTGCCTCATTCCGCATTGTGCTGCGCAGGGAGAAGCCGACGCATCGGACGAGGTACGGCGGCTGGCCGCCACACCTTCGCGACCTGGGTCGAATGTTTCCCTTGCTCTAGGTAAAGCAGCGACCCGCCCGGCACGCTGGCACTGGCGAGCCCGGCCAAGTCTGCCTGCCGTCATTTGTGCTTGTGTGTGCTGTTGCCTGCTGAGCCGGCACGTTCACGTTCACTGGGGTATGTGGGAGACATTGATCGTCGGCCTAACCATAGTCCGGGAAATCGGCGTCCACATCCAGGCACCGCAACGCCAATACGCCGAGCCACACCTCTCATCAGGACGGCAGCGGACCGCCCGATGACAATGCGCTGCCTGTGCAACAATACTCACACGACTCGCATACATACGCATGTGGCGTCGTGGTCGCTCGGAAAGACGCCGCTTGCTCCTCCGGTGGGCATGGCTAGGCAACGCAACACGGGGACTGTGGAGTCCCGATCGGCTATATAAGCTGATATGATGTGAGCGACACTGCCATCAGTCGAACGTCACGAACATGTCTACCGCACGTAAGGTCGCCATTGTTACCGGAGCAGCCCAGGGCATTGGGCGGTCTATCGCCCTCCGCCTTGCCAAGGACGGGTTCAACGTTGCCGTCGCGGACCTGAAGAGCGCCGATGAGCGCAGCCGCGCCGTCGCGGCCGAGTGTGAGGCGCTCGGTGCGCGTGCCGAGGTTATCCCCGTCGATGTGCGTTCAGAGAAGGATATCTACGCGCTCGTGGACGGTGCAGCGAGCAAGCTGGGCAGTGTTGACGGTGAGTCCAAGACCCTTTCAGAGCCGCTGTGTGAAAGGGCATAGTCGGCCGAGGTTGGGATGGCATCTGACAGCAGTGATGGTCGCCAACGCTGGTATCGGCCCGCCCGCAGACTTCCTCGAGACCACCTCGGAGACGATGGAGGACTTGTGGCAGATCAACATCCGCGGCGTGATGTACTGCTACCAGGCGGCAGCCAAGCAGATGATCAAGCAGGGCACCGGAGGCCGTCTCATCGGTGAGTACATGGCCTGCCACCGCTAACAGCAGCGGCCAGTTCCGTCGCCGGCCTGCAGGGCTTCCCCCGGCTTGGGATGTACTCGGCGTCGTAAGTCCTAATGCTAGTCTTGCTCATGCTGGTAGCAAGTTCGCAGTCCGGGGGATGAACCAGTGCGCGGCGGCCGAGCTGGGCAAGTACAAGATCACGTGTAACGTCTACTGCCCCGGTGTGGTGCAGACCCCGATGTGGGATGCGCTGGACAAGTTCTTCACTGGAAGTGATGGGCAGAAGCAGGGTGATGCGCTTGCCGCTGTGAGTTGTGCTGACCTGGTGTGGGAGCAATCGCTGATGGACAGCAAGCGGCTACGAACCCGCTTGGGCGTAACTCTGTTCCGGAGGATGTGGCGAATGTCGTTTCGTATGTGATGAGGTTGTGCGCGCTGACAGGGGAGGTTCCTTGCTGGTCCGGACTCGTCGTATGTTACTGGCACGAGTCTGACTGTTGCTGTGAGTTTATCATGTGGGCATTGTTGACATTCAGGGTGGTATGCAGATGTGGTAGAGGGTCGGAAGGTTGAAGACGGTTAGGTCCAAGATCAGTAGAATCGTAGAAGTAGAAAGACGCAGAGAGAAGCAGATGAAGACCGTACGGCTACGGCATACCGGCTGATGCGCGAATCGATCTGAAGTGATGCAACGTTGAAGGGAAGGATTACTCGGCTACACCGATTGGGAAAGCTCAGTCCGATTCGTGATGTGCGGCCGTACAAGGGTTAGCGCCGCTGCACCGCACATAGTAAAAAGCGATGAACAAGTAATCAGTGAGCAGACACCAGGTAGTCAGAGCGAACAACCCAGTAGTCAGAGAGCGATCAGCCGAACGCGGGGCCTAGAGGCGGTGACCGCCAGCAGGAGGCCACATCCAGTCCACCGCTGCGCTCAAGTCTGCATCTCCTCTACAACGTTTCCTTGCGCACACCGATTTCTGCGGCCTGCGGTGACCAGCGCGCGGACGGGATAGCCTTGGTTGGTGCGATGTGACGAACCTGGGGTTAGCACGGGTCTGGGAAGAAGGAGGAAGGTAGGGAAGCCGGTGGGTGACACTGCGAAGTTAAGGTGACACGCGTCACACTCATCTCATTCTCATAGTGTTGCAGGGCATGCCCTTCCACGTCCCGCATCACTGTGACTCACCTCGTTGCGAGCGCTGACGCGCCACACTCCGTAGGTCGCGAGGGCGATGCCGGCGACACAGACGACAGTGTTGGACATCCAGTTGCGTGGACGGGACCACCAGCCGCCCGAGGGGGACCAGACTTCCTTAGGGAATGGATATTGACCCTGCTGTTAGTTTACGCCATAGAGAAGAGGGACATGGGTATACGAAGAGACTGGGAAGGGATCTGAGGAAGGACCACGAGGAAGGGGAGCCCGGCACAATGTCGCTCGACAGGTGCCAACAGGACTGTGCAAGGATCGCCTAAAGACCTGCGACAAGGCACACAACACGAGCACGCCAGTGCGACGGCTTAGCATTGCGGAGGAAGGCATTCCGAGAGTTGGTGACGAGACAAGAGGACGACAACAGTGGACACCGGGGTCTCGCTGCCCATCTTGTCACACCACTTCCATGTCCGTGTCTGCCGCCAATTCGGAACTCCCCAACATGCACACTTTGAACGGACACTGCACTCAAGCAAGCCTCCGCACTCCATGAGACATATGCGTGCGAGTTCAGCTCTCAGCTCGTCTTGCCGCAAGCTCGCCCTCGAAGCTTTCGCAGGTCCGGCACTCCTCCACGTCCCGCCCTCCAAGAAACCGATCCCAGCATGACAAGGAAGGATACTCACTCCGCCGCCCTGTCGTCAGCTGTTGCTCATTCCCCCTAGGAGACACCATCGACTTACCATGTTGATAGATGTATAGGTTGTCGGGTAAGGCTTGATCGCTGCTTGACCTTAGCAGAGGCTATGGTTGGCGGAAGCGTTGCGCACCTATTCGCAGGCAGCCGAAAGTGCTCAGCCGGCGCCTAAAGTAGTTCGAATAGGCCCGCGAAGTCCAAATGCCTCGGTATGTGCGACTTATTGTTCCGGCCCGCGTGCGTTGTTTGGCCATTCTGCGTCCTAAACGGAGCGTCCAGTTGGGCCAGTGGGCCAGTGCAGATGTCAATAAGGAAAAATGTCCCTGTATTCGGAGCACATTTGGTAGGCAATAGGACCCTTAAGCCCAAGTCCAGCCATAGCCATACCAACTCCCAGCCAACTCCGTCATCGCCGACGTCTGTTCTTTCGTACCAATTTTTTTTTCTGGGTGCCCGTTCAACGGCCATTCGGGACAATGTGTATATGCATTTGCTGGCTCTCTATTGGCCCCCTCGGAACAGGTCGGACCCAACTCGTACTCCTCCAATACATATACAATAACCACAACTTCAGGCCTTTGGTCTTGCTCCACCTCACACGCTCATCCTCCTCCTCAACCTCTCTGTAAAAAGTCTAATAATTCAAAATGGCCGGTGAATCTTTCAAGGCAGGTGAGTAGCAATGATTGGCTTGGAGGAGAGGGTTCCCAGAGCATGAGCATGCAAGATGGAGCTGGAGGACGGCGCAGTGCATGGATTGCTGCTATGCCAAGAACGAAGTTTCGAGCTGGGGCATCCACAACTGCAGCAGTCGTCACGGCCAGCTACAACGTTCTGGGAGCTCTCTACTTCGGCATGGAACTCAGCTAACCCCCAGGTGACGCTACCAAGGGTGCCAACCTCTTCAAGACCCGTTGCGCTCAGTGCCACACCCTCGAGAAGGGCGGCCCCAACAAGGTCGGACCCAACCTCCACGGTCTCTTCGGGCGCAAGTCCGGACAGGCTGAGGGCTTCTCTTACACCGCCGCCAACGTCAACAAGGGTGTTGTCTGGGAGGAGCAGACCCTCTTCGAGGTGAGTAGGCGGAGCCAGGAGCGGTGCTTGGCTGGGAGTGTGTGAGGAATGAGGCTGGCGGTATGTGGGAGGACAGTTCGCAAGCTCTCAGCTTTTCAGTGAGAGCGATGCGATCTGGCCTCCTGTGCGGACCTGTGTGCGAGCAACCAGTCCTGTATCCTTCACCTCTCTCCTACCACCACTGCTCCCCTTGCCTTAGCAGAATCCCGCTGACAGCAGTACCTTGAGAACCCCAAGAAGTACATCCCGGGAACCAAGATGGCGTTCGCCGGCCTCAAGAAGGGCAAGGACCGCAACGACCTCATCACCTTCATGGAGAAGGAGTGCAAGTAAACAGCTTGCTTGCTGATGACGAGGGATAGAGGAACGTAGATGTATGCAAATTACCATTCTCCAACACCGTCACGGCCACGTCACGGGCTACGACGTCGCGTCAAGCGTAGATCGCAGCAGCAACAGCGTCCGAACGGGCGCTCTGCATTGCTCTCAGCATCGATCGTCGTCCAGGGGAGAGCGGTTGCAACACCAGTATTCTCTCGCTCATAATCAATCCTGACTGCGCCGGTCGTGACTATTGACTGTGACTACTGACTGACCTACGTGGATAGCGCACAGGAGGTCATCATTCTAGCTAATCCCATTGCAACCAGCACAACCGCCTCACATCTCTGTCTATGCTCATCACAATCGCCCTCCAAATCATCTACGCATCGCACAGCTCCTCCCTTCGAAAGGACGTCATGCCCCCGATATCTCATTACCGTACCGATACCGATCGCAGTCCAGTCCACTCGTCACCACACCACAACCACCACCATACGAAAAACCCACGTCCGCTCCCCGATGTTTTTCCAAAGATCGGCCGAGCCGCCATCTTGCTTCCGTCCCTTCCACAGCCGCATCCACCCATCCACTGCCGCTCATAATCCCAATGCTAGACTGGGCATTCGTCGCTGCCAGCACACCGCGCACGCATCACGCTAACTCCCGGATTCTTGACGTCGCGCGTCGCACGTCCGTCTAGGCCCAACTAATCACAACCTGTCAACTCAGACGTAGCACCAATCGCCAAGCACCGCCAGCAGCGCCACCGCCGGCTGATCCAGGGATCATCGTCGGCAAAGGCGACATCGGCAGTATGCCACTCTGCCGCTGCCGCTTCGTCTCCCCCACCCGACCTATCATACCACTCTGATTTCGCAACCCCTCCCCTCCTCACCCTCCATCCGCAGCAACCACGTCGGATCATCAAAGTGCAATTAACTAATACTACAACTAATACTACATAATGCTTGAGAATCGCTCTCTCTCTCTCTCTTTTTCTCTAGAACCAAGCCATGAATGTCTCGCTCATGCTCGCGAGTAAGGTTGGGGCCGTGGCCTGGCTGATGAGCGTCACCATCGCGTGGTTGATCGCCGGCCCGCCCGCGATCTTGTCCTTCACCTCGCCCATGTGGCCCATCAGCTCGGCGCGCTTGATAAACTGGTCGACGTTCTTGTACACGTGCGCAGTGAGCGGCGTGTCGGCGTGCTTGTCCGCCGCGCCCTTGTTGTACGTGTTTTGCCATGTGAGGATCTGCCGTCAGCAAAGGTCGAACAGACTTGTCAGCGCATGAATAACTCACCTCGTCGCGGATGAACAGGTGCAGGGTTGATGCCAGGTCAAACTCGGGTAGAGTCAACGAGTGGGCGATGGCCGTAGCAGCGGCGCTGACGACGCCCTCGACGCCGACACGCGTGATAAAGTGCTGCATGTTGGGCGTGAGGCGGAACGGCACGGCCTCGGAGGAGTGGAAGAGCGGTTGGCCCTGGACAAACGCTGGGGGTTAGTTAGCATCATATCAGAAGAGAATGCCAAACCGGCAATACACTTACAAGGCAACATCTCGGTCATGTACATCTGGCCCGTCTTGCGGCTGATGTGGAACCGGCTCGGCGCGCGGTTGTTCAGGCAACACACATATGTCAGGAAAGCCGTCGCTGCAGTCTGCATTGCAAACTGCTTGCGCATCATCCACAGGCTCTCCGAGTTGGCCATGTTCTTGATCATGTAGTTGGTCAATACATTCTCGGGGAGCATCTTTGCCTGGATCTCCTCGATGATCTCCATCTTGAGCTGGATGAAGCGCGCGTCCGTGCGCGGTACACTGGGGTCGTGCAGCTGCCTCTGGCGGTCGCAGAACTGCAGGATCGTGTCCTCGTGCGTCATGCCGTGCGCGAACGCATAGTTGTCGTAGATCTCCTGCATGGACACGTAGGACGAGTCGTTCAGGATAAGGCGGAGCTGCGTGCCGAGTGCCACAGCGGTGGGGAGGTGGAACTGGAGGTTGCGGCGGCGTGACTCCTTGCGCTTGCGGAGGACGCAGTTCATGATGCGGAAGAGCTGGACGAGGCGTTCCTCTCGGCGGCAGTGGCGGGCGGCAGGCATCTGCACGTTGAAAGTGTAGGCCGTGCCGTTGTGGCCGATCATCGTGATGCGGCGGTAGCAGAAGCCAAAGCCGCGGCAGAGCTCAGCACGCGGGTGGAAGCGCGCAATGCGCACAAGCTCGTCGGCCTGGTCGATGTGCTGCACATACTGCCCAGGCACCTCGACGTCCTCAAACTTGGTGTAGTGGAAGTCCGTGAGGTTGATGCCCGACGAGTCGAGCGGCTGGAAGTGGGGGCGCTGGTCGATCGTCTTCTCGTAGAAGTCACGCCAGAACTGCAGACGCTTGATGTAGTCGCGCATCTTGGGCTGGTTGGTGATAAAGTCGCGCTCGACCGACGCCCGCAGGTCCGAGTGCAAGTTCATAGCGAAGCGCTTCAAGTTGTCGCGTGTCGACGGGCCAAGCTCTTGTTCGTCGTTCAAGAACGCACCGCGCGCACTCCACTGCGCCATCGCGTCGTTGAGTAAGGCCGAGAAGAACCGGTAGATGTCCTCCTCGGAGGTAGGCTTTGCGCGGTAGCCGATCTGGTCGACCATCTTCTCCATCGACAAGGCCAGTAGGGGAACACCAGTCTTGAGGTGGTTGATGATTTCGTCGACCATCTCCCAAGGTTGACGGGGAACGCGGGGGCCTCCCGGCGCCTGCGGGGGAGCCATGGCACCATTGCTGGAAGCAGGCGTCCCAGCAGCAGGAGTGGCCGTGGTCTCCTCCTTCTTCTCGTCCTCCACCTCGGGCTTGGTCTCGCCAGCCTCGCCCGTGGCGGGTGTCGAAGCCGACTCGCTCGCCGCGGCAGCAGCAGCCTTGGCCTTGGCTTCAGCCTCCTTCCGTGCCAGAGCAGCGCGATGAGCAGCCAAAGCCTGGCTCTTCTTGACGCTGCTAAAGTCGTCACGCGTAACACGGAGGTTGTAGAACAGCGCCTGCGGGAAGGTCTTGGCGATGTGCATGAGCAGCAGGCGTGCGATCTGGCCCTCGCGGTGAGACAGGGAGAGCAGGAGCTGAGGGATAAGCGTGATCCAGTACCACACGACCAAGTCGCCCTTGTACGCCTCAAACGCCTTTGCAATGGTGTTGCGGTTGTCGTCGAGACCAAGGAGCCAAAGTACGCGAAGCAGCAGGGCACGGGACTTGTGGTTGGCGTACAGGCCCGCAGCTTGGAGGTAGCACGATACAGCGGAAGAAGCACGCAGCGCGCGGTCCTGAGCCCAAGACTCGGCCCACTGCGCGTCGGTCATGCGCTTCTCTCCGGGCCCAGGCTCGGGCTTGCTGTTGGGTGGCGGCGCCTCCGGCTGCTGACGGTACATCTTCTCGTTGAACTTGCCCCACTCTGCCCACGCCTTGGGGAGATTGTAGTCCATCTGGACGGCGTGCGCAAACTCCTCGTTCGCGTCCGCGTCTTGGCCAAGACGGGAGATGAACATGCCCTTGAGGGTGAGGAATTCGGCTTTCTGAGGCTGGGCAAAGTACATGAGGTTGGTCGTGCTGATATTGTCGAGACCTTCGTTGAACTTCTCCGGCTTCTGGAAGTAGCAGAGCGCCTGCTCGCGGAGCTTGAGGAAGGCTTCGGAGATCTCAATGTTGGGCAGCATGTAGATCTTGTTCAGGGCCGTGCTGCAGACATCGAGGAGACCATGGCGACGAGCAACCTCGCCGAAGCGGTTGATCATCCACGCGGTCTCGTGGTACCCGCGGTAGCCGGTAGTGACGCCCTCAGCCGGCTGAATCATGGGCATGTACACCCGAGTCACAGCCTGGAAGACGTGCTGACGCCACGCCAGAAGATCCGACCATACGCTAATATCATCCCAGAAGTTGGGAAGACGATCACGCCAGGTCTGGAAGATACCCTTGAGCTCGGTGGTGACTCGCGCCTCGAGGGTCTGCGCAGTGGTCATCTGCAAGCTGTCAAACACCTGGGCAGCCTCGCCAAGCTCGACAACCTGCTGGAACAGCTGAAGGAGGGGCAAATGCGCGCCCGTGATCGACGTGGGCAGAGTCGTCCACTTGCGAATGGCGACCTGCTGTGCCTCGTCGACTATGCGGAGGAAGTCATTAGGAGGCTCGCGAGATCCGTGCGCCTTGATCAGGGCAGTGAACGCCTCGAAGATCTTGCGGCGGGGGGTAGGAGTGCCAGCAATAGACTTGAGGTTCTGCTCGATCATCTCGCGGTCAGGCGATCCCCAGTCGGACAAGCGCCAGGCACATTCAAGCAGGAGGTCGGGGTTCTGGTCCGCACGAGCCAATTCAGTGAGAGACTCCCAGTGCTGGAGCTTCTGCGCTGCGAGAATCCAGTGGTCCTCCCAGAGGCAAAACTCGTCCTCGGTGAAGGGGAGTGCGGCGTGACGAGCCTTGAGCATGGTCTGCTCGTACATCTCCATGGCCTGGGGCCACTTGCCGTTCTGCTCGAGCGTGAGAGCAGCCGCGGTCTCGGGGTAGACATAGCGGCAGCGCGCGTTTCCGTAGAACATGTCGTCCTCGTGAAGCTCGGCGTACAGCTCGCCCAACGCAGCGGCACAGCTCTCGCGTAGGTTGTCGTTGCCTTTGTACGTGTCGGCGAGGTTGTTCAGGATCTCGAATCCAGCGTACCACGCGTTGAAGGTCTTGGCGAGGTACTTGACAAGCAGGGGCGGCATAGTGATCAGCGGCTTGCTGTAGGCGATGCCCTCGAGATGGGTCTGGATGATGTTCGGGAGCAAGTCCGCCTGCTTGTGGTGGTACTCCTTGCACAGCAGCTTGGAGATGTACGGCGTGAACGAGGTCTGCTGCGCGCGGGTGAGCGACGCCCATGCCTTGGGGAAGATGGCGACCCAGATGTTGTGGCAGGTGACCGGGTCGACATGCACGAGGCTGCGGACGTGCTGGACGATCTCGCCCAGGGAGAAGTTCTTGCCGGCCAGGACGTCGAGGTTGTCAATAAACGGCAGGGAGGAGCGGAACGCCTCGTCGTTCGAGTCGGCAGCCCCGAGCATGAGGCTGAGCATCTGAGGGATCCAGTAGCTGTCAGCCAGAGTCTCCCAGTTCTGCAGGGAGTAGAGGTACTCCAACCGGGCATCAAGCGCGCGCGGGAGCGTTGCCTCGAGCTTGTCGAGGAACTTGGCGCGCTGGGCGGCGTCCTTCGACCGAGTTCCCAGCAGGAAAGCAGGCTCGAGACGGTGCGTGATGTCCGTGCCCGCCAGCTCGGGGAGCTCGTACACCTCAAAGATGAGATCCAAGTACTGCTTGAACAGCGCATCGTCGCGCTGCTCAAACGACGCCATACGCAACAGGAGCAACGCCTTGTCTTTGACAGCAATAGGCCCATCGTGATCCTTGATGACCCACTGGCGGACAAGATCCAACAAGTACCGGCAGAGGGTGAGGTTGGTCGACTTGTCGATGAGCGGGCCGAGCGTGTTGACGAGGTATCGCCTGTGCTCCTTGAGGTCACCCACGCGGTCACGCAGCATGTCGAGAATAGACATGATGAGGCGGTACGACGGGTCAGGTCCATTCGTGCTGGTGTGCACCTTCATGAGATTGTTGAGCACACGAAGGAGGTTGGAGGCAATGCCCTCATTGTGTAACTGCTTAGGCTGGACCTTGAGCCAACACTTGAGGATAAAGATTGTCCCAGGGAGCTCGTTGGTCGAACGCAGGCTGGTCTGCAAGCCATTGTTGACAGTGTTGGTCACCCACTTCAGTAGCTTCTGCGCGTCGTCGTCGCTATCGGCCACTTCCTCCTCCGGCAGCTCCTGGAACATCCGCTCAGTGAGAGGACGGACAGTCTCATGCAGCGAGGCGTCGTCTGACACCCACAGCTTCTCGAGGAGTTTGCGGAACACCTCAAGCTTGCTGCGGATCCACGCCTGGTCGCGCACCTCAGCAACAGCAGCGACCGCCTCGGCCGAGTTCGCGACAGTAGCGATCGTGCTCTCTGTGATGTCCTGCGTCATCGTGCGGTTGAAGAACGCGAGCTTGACCGAGACATTGGGCAATCCCTTGGGGCCGAGTATCTCCTTGAACAGGTCCAGGGCGCGTTTGCTAAGACCTCCGCGGGCGACCGGCTCGGTAGATGATGCAACTATACGCAGCAGGTGAGCGGTGATGAGCTCGCGCGTAGCTGCAGGAGTAACCCATCCACCACTGCTTGCGCTAGACACAGCGGTACCAGCACGGTCAACGCGCTGCCGCTTGGCAGGGGAGGCGCCGTCCGTGTCCATGTCCTCGAGAGATCCCTCGCGGGTGGCCTCGTCCTTGAGCGCCATGCGCTTACGCTCCCAGCGGAAAATAAGCTCAATCACATCGACAGTGAGCTTCTTCATGTCGGGTGTGGCAGCCTGCACGAAGCCGAGCTTCTGGAGAGACATGGCGATGTGAGGCACGTAGAGATCGCGATAGTCGTAGAACAGATCGGGGTGGGCAACGAGCAGCTCGCACACAACGACAAGAGTTCCGGTAGCATGTCCCTCCTCCACGAGGACGGTCTTGACCTTCTGCGCCCAGTCGGGGATACCGCGTCCAGGCTCGGGCGGGTCCCGAACTGGAAGGCAACTCGCTAGAGTGTCGATAGCCTGGCGGAAGAGGGTCTTGGACTCGTTGTCCTTCAGGCGGAGTAATCCAGTCCAGGTGAGGCGGACGAACTTGACTGGAGTCTCGTACGTGGCCATGAAAGACGCAGTGAGGACATACGCCATGAGCTTGACAGTCGGCTCGAGGAGGTTGATGCCCATCCATGCGAGCTTGAATACCTCCTTGCGCGTGTCGACGACCTTGCCGCTCGCATGCTTGACCAGCAACGTGGTGAGGGCGAAGATCTCGATTAGGAGCGTGTCCTCGCGCTGCTTGGCGTTGGCTGTACCGGCCAGGGGACGCCACATGCTCTCGTTAACCTTCTGGATGAGGGAGGGAGTGATGAGCGAACCGTCGTTGTCCTCGTCGGCAAAGTAAACCCGGAGAGTAGGATTGATAACCAGGCGCAGCGCGTTGGTCTTGAAAGCCCAAGTGACGACCGACTCCTCCGCGTACACGTTCATAAAGTACTCGATCACCTCGCGGCGGTAGTCGATCGACTGCTGCAGCGCAACCCGCTGGTACAGGAAGAACGCGACGTTCGACCTGTCGAACGACGAGCGGATCTCATACGCCTCCACGACGTGGAAGAGCAGTGGGATGTGCGTCTGGTGCTCCAGCGTGCTCATGAACATGTCGAGAATCAGCGGCGGGATAGTCTGGTAGTTGATGTTTGACATGTCGCTCTTCTGGTCGCGCGAGCGGATCACGATAGACCTCCAAACGCCCACAACAGCCTCGAGGACAGGCTGGCGATCCGAGAGCCACGACGGCGACGTCTTGGACAGCTCGCGGATGATGTGCAGGCCAGGAAGCATGAGGTCAAAGTCAAACTGCTCGGGGTTGGCGAACGTCAGGGTGCAAATCGTCTCTGCGCGGTCCGACAGCTCTTGGACCAGCTTGGGCGCCTTGCCGGACTGGATGATGTTACGGTACGTCCAGACCGTGCGGCTGCTCTTGATGTTGTCAAGCAGGTTTTGGGCACCCTCGGCGTGGTACCTGTCGAGGTAGAGCGCAATGTTCTCCGTGAACGGTCCAGGGGCAGACTGGTGCAGCTGAGCCTCGACTTCGACCACTTGCGTGGTCAGTTTCTTCAGGTACTGCACCGCCGTGGCTGGGAGCAGACGGAATATGTTGACCAATCGGGTCATACGCGAGATGTCGGGGTTGTCCTCGAGCGGACCGCCGGCGGCCTTGACCAGCATCTGCACGTCGGCAAGCGTGTCAAAGTGGTCTAGCAGCTTGACACCAATCTCGACCTTGAAGTAGTTCGTCAGCAGCTCCAGGAAGCGAGCGAGCCCCTCGAGACCAGATACGCTGAGGCGCTTCGCATCGGCGAGGTTGACGAGAATAGGACGCAGACCAGACTGCAGCACCTCCTTGGGGAGCTTGTTCTGCTGCTGGATGACATCGCGCAACCCGTCGTGGGCGACGTCGACAATCTCCGGCGAGTTGGAGTACACGTGCTTGAAGTAGACAGTGATAATGCGCTGCCTGATAGGGCTGAGGTTGGCGCGGTCTGCAAACTCCTGGCAGTTCATGGTCGAGCGCAGCATGCGGAGGCAAGCGATACGCAAGTTCTTGAGCCAGAAACTCTGCTTGTGCGATGGCGGCTCGCCGCGCTTGTTGGGGATGAGACTGGCGTCGTCGACGTCGGCGAGGGCCAGGACTTCCTGCACCAGGCGAACAAACTCGTCGTTGATCTTGGGCACGGAGGGGCGCAGGTCGAGGAGGTAGGTCACACAGTCGATGTTGCCGACCTGCATGGCAAACGACGACAGGGCACGCAGCGGCTTGGAGAAGATCGGGCCGGTGTTGGTGTCGAGCAGGACCTGACGCGTGGAGTCGCCGATGACAGTGGAGATAGGCTGGTCGATGACTTCAGCGAGCAGCTTGATACACGACTGCGCCGCCTCCCGGGCCAGCTTGCTCTGGCTGTTGAGTTCGCGCACGAGGATCTCAGTCAGGCGCCCCTGCTTGGCCTTCCCGTCGTCCTGCGACTGGCACGTCCGGATGAGATACTGGATGAGGTCGACGATGCCGTTGACAGACGTCGGCGGGTCGCGAGGGGCGTCGCGCAGCGCGAACATCAGAACGCGAACAAACTCAAACTCGAGATCGATGATGAACTTGCGGCTGAGCTCGGCCTTGCGCACAAACACGTCCATCGCGGTGACGCCTGCGAGCTTGCGGTTCCAGTCCTCATCCTGGCAGAGGTTGGTGAAACGCCGGACGAAAGAGTAGACAAAGCGGTCAATATTGCGCGTCGTGTCCTTCGCCGTCGCAATCTCAGGCTGTGTCGCGAGGGTCTTGAAGTCGCCAATGATGGTGGTGAGCACCTCTGCAATCTGATCCCGCTGCGGCCCGATAGCCTCAGCCATAGTCGCGACCATAGCGTCGGTGAGGGCCATAGTCAGAGGCAGGGGGCGGTGACGATTTGTCAGATCTGGCAGGAGCTTCTCCTGCGCAGAGTCCTCGGAGCGCTTGAGCTCGGCCAGGAACACACGGTTGCAGTACTGCCGCACGAACTCGGTCGCCGCATCTGCTAATGGCCCGTGGCAGGCGTGGAAGAGTGAAGTCATCGTCTTCCTGAATACTGGTAGGCCCTCCGTATCTTGCTCCTCCTCGTGTAGCTGCGTCATCGCCGCGAGCTTGAGCACCTCCAGGCCGTCATCGCGGCAAACCTCGATCTCCTTGGAGATGGCGATCTCAGCAGCGTCGACAAGCGGCGCCAGGTCGAAACGGCTCCGCCGTCCTTCGAAAGATATCGGCGCGGTGAGGTCCTCGGCGCATGCGCGGTTCTCCAAAAAGTTCTCGACATCGTTGAATCGCCGGTTACGTCCGCCTAGCTTGCCGAGAATCTTCACGGCCGCGTGGGAGTGGTTGCGGTTCGCAGGAACGGGCTTGAGCAGCTTGTACAGAGCCCCCATCAAGTCCCGGAACACCGGGTTCATCGTCGGGTCGAGGAAGTCGGCTGTGAGGTTGTCGATACACAGCTCCAGCGTTCGCAATCCCTGGCTGATAAGCTCGGGGTTGGCTTGCAGCGCGTGGACTAATGGCTTCATGAGGTAACTCAGGTGGGGGAGGAGGTTGGTGAGACGGACCGGAACGGTGAGCGTCAGCTCGACGAACAGATCGCGCTCAGCCGGGTCCGTCGCGTGCTGGAGGAGGTATGAGAGGTTGTCCAGCATCTCCTGGAGGATGGGTAGGACCTCCTTGTAGAGCTGGTCGAAGCGGCCACCACCGATGGAGCGGAACAAGGCGCGTAGGATCTGATAGTAGACCGAGGGGTCCTCTGCCTGTGGGGCGAGGGCGAACGAGCGCATGATGAGCTTTTGCAGGTGAGGGACGAGGACGACCTCGTTCGTTGTGATGTACGTGTTGATCGCGAGGAAGGAAATCTTGAACAGCCGCAGACACAGCGTCGCCTTCTTGGGCGAGTAGCTCCCCACTTCGTCGAGGTGGGTCATGAGGTGCTTCAATGTGACAGCGACCAGCTGATGCGACACAGACTCGTGCGTTATGAGTATTTGCAGGACAGAGAACACGTGCTGGTTCTGCAATGCCTGTTCCACAAAGAAGTCCATGTGCGTCGACCAAACCTCGCGGAACGAGTGCGCGTCAAAGAGCAGTAAGATCTGGGAAAGCAGCTCGATGGCCTCCTTCGGCTCTCTTGGGTCGCGGTTGTTGTCAAAAATAGCGACACACCGCAAGCTGCGCTCGAAGAAACGAGAGAGTAGCTCTCCGTCGGGTGCGGGGACTGGGTTATCCCCCTGGCGGGTGTAGGACATGAGGGTGCGGAAGGTATGCAAAAGCGTCTTGAACAGATACCGCGCTTCCCTGCAGAAGCCATCGAGCGTGTCGTTGGCATACGCCACCTGGTTGACAGGCATAGCCTGCTCAATCTCGCGCCAGCCATACGCCATGCGTTCTGCCTCGGCATCCTTGTCCTCGGCCGCCCCGTCCGCCATATCGACGTCCTTGTCCTTGTCGTCCTTGTCCTCGATCTCCTCCTTCGCCTTGCCCTTGCCCTTGTCCCGATCTGACAGCGCCTTGAGCTTGTCATACGCCTCCGTCATGGCCTGAAGCTTCTCCAGCGACGCGATGAACATGCTGCGCATGAGCGCGGCGGACTGCTCGGCGTCGCCCTTGCTCGCGATCGAGTCGACGATGGTGTTGAGTAATTTCGCACACATCGTCTGGATGGAGCTGGAGAAGGTCGAGTCGTTGAGGTTGCACGAGAAGACGTAGACGACCCGCTTGAGTTGGGCTATTGGCAGCTCGTTGCGTACGTGGTGGATCAGGTCGGCCACGACGGACGAGGCCAGAGGTCGCAGGGCTTCTCGGCTGGAAACTCCGGTGCCGACTAAGACCCGCTCCTCGAGCAAGGTGTCGATGTACGGGATGAACGAGGAACGCGAGTCGGCGGTCAGGATGTGGCGGGTTGCGACGAGCAGCTCCTTCCTGGTGGACACATCCTCTGGCGGGCAGTCACGGAGCAGGCGGATACATGCCTCAGGGAAGACCTCGAGGTAGTCCTTGACATTCGCCTGCGACGACCCACGGAGCACGTAAGCGAGGAAAGCCATAGTCTTGACCTGCGTCTTGATGAGCTCCGTGTACATCTCGCGGTTGTTGATGCCCGGTGCGACGCCGACAAAGATGTCCCCCCGTTCCTTGGCCTCGAGGTGGGCCACCCGTTGTGGTTCTGGCTGGATCTTGATACTCTCCATGACCAGTGGGGAGAGATCGAGCATTGCCGGGCCCATGACCGTCTTGTACGTTTGGAAGATCAAAACAACAGCAATGGGGCACTCGGTGAGCACTTTCGGCGAGTGCAGGGCGTGGGATAGCGGCGCGTGGGAGGATGAGGTCTGAGGGGTGTGTTGCGCGCCGTCGCTGCTGCCCGGAGTGGCCGGGTTGGCAGTTGCAGTGACCGATGCCTTCCGTTAGCGACGCTCAGCCGGTCAACTCACCTGCTTGCCTCCTGGGGCGCCAAACTCCTTCTCGACCACACCCTTGAGGTTCGCATACATCTGCTTCACGAGGTCCAAGAACGGCTCGACAAACGGCTCGGCCTGGTCCTTGTGGCTCCTAAACCCGTCGATCATAACCTTGATACACAACAACGCGTTGTCTTCGTTCTCGACCTTGAGCAGCTTGACCATGAGCTCGAGCACCTTGGCCTCATACTGGCGGAACGGTTCTGAATGCGGCAACCGCTGCAGGTATGCCAGCAGGGTATGCCTAAACCGCTGCTCCGAGTTGTCCTTGACAAACACAATCGTCTTCTCCTCGCTCAGGATCTGCACCAGCGCGGGGATGAACACAGCCAGGTACTTGTCGTAGAACGCGTACTCGCGATTACTCTCCGACGAGTCGCGCAACTCGCTAGCGATCTCCATCCGCCGGCGCATGGGCGTGCTCGTGTCCACCAGCTGGGCGGCGAGCGACTCGCACTCGGCGACAGTCATGGGTCCTGTTGTTGTGAGCTGTGTCGCAGTGACCGCCGTCGACGCGCCGCCGGGCACAGCGCCGGCAGGGGTGGACACCTCTACTGTCGGGGTGCTGCCCGGCGCTGTGGCGTTAGACGCCTTGCGCGGCCGGCCGGTGCGGTTCGTCGGCGCCGCCATGGTGGGTAAGGTGGGAGGGGTGGTGGAGGTAGGTGGTCAAGCGCGTGTGACCACCCTAGAGAGCCATGCGGTTGTCGATGGTTTCCTGTCGTGCGATGGATGATAGCGTCGTAGGAGGTGTCGAAATGAAGAGATACGAATAAGAATATGAATGGGTATGTGCAGTCGACGGTTGTATCTCGCGTCGGACCGTTCGACCGCTGCTCCGGATGGGATGGATGTGTCTGTGGTTTGTGTTGAAATCTCTGAAGCGGGGGGAATGGAGGATGGGTGACAGCGGGCGGGGTATCCCACCGGCGATTTGCGGCGCTTCAGAGAGGGGGGTCAGCGCGCCGTCTCACGTGGGCTACATCCGGACATCCACAACGACGATGCTGGCCGGTGACCATCCATGACCGGCAACTAGCAACTCACGATCGCATCGCGTCTAAATATCTACCTATACCCCAGCTTCAATGACCACACCAGCAGAACAACTAGCCTCCTGGAGGACACTGGGCGCCCGCAACTCCGAGAAGGTGGTCCAGCTCGCTCCATCCGTGCTCAAGTCCTCCACCAAGGATGGTACGTCCCCCTGCCCCGTCGTCGCTAACCTCAGAATGGGCCGTGAGGGAACAACTAGCCATTGCCGCACTGGACATCGGCCGCCTCAAGCTCGCAAAAGTACTGTATTCCACTGTAACTCTACTAACGCAGTAGGAGCAAATCGCAGCCCTGGAAGCCAAGTTCCCCGCCTCCCCGCGGCTCGAGATCCTCCACGGCCTCTGGCTCGAGGCGGTGGGACAGCCCCAGCAAGCGAAGGAAGTCTACCAACGCCTGATGAAGCAGGACCCGTGCAACGTCGTAAGTCCGACCATATGGCCACAACCTGGTCACCAACATCACTGATCATGACTCGCGCTGACTCCAGACCGCTTGGGCCCGCCTCATCGCTATGCAACCACCTGCCGACGCCATCCCCCTCCTCTTAAAGTACCTTGACGTGTTCTACTCCGACCCACAGGCCTGGTCCCTCCTCGCAGAGCTGTACGCCGGGGAGGGGGCGTACGCGCAGTCCCTCGATGCGCTGGGCCACTTGATGGTCCTGCAGACGTGGGATAGCATGGCGGTCATGCGCGCTGCAGAGACGGCGTACACGATGGGGGATTATCAGCTCGCGCTCAAGTATTTCCTGAGGGCGGTGGAGATGGAGACGCCGGAGGGGAGGGCGGAGGGGAAGAGGACGAGGGGGTGGTGGGGTGTGAAGCAGGTGAGTCGGGGTCGGGAGGGAGGAGATTGCTGTTGTTACGGGGCCGCTGTGTTCGACTTCGGTGTCGTCGGACACGATGGTGTTAGAAGAGATCTTTGCTGACTCCAGGCCGCATCCCGCCTCCTGAACGCATCAACACGAGCGCACACCTCCGTCCCAGACGCGCAAATAACACCCCGCGACCAGCTGGAGAAGCTCGAGGCGCTGGCCACTGAGAGGATACTGGCCGCGCGCGGGGCAGGCCTCGAGGCGAGGCGGAGCGTGCTCGCCAAGAGGGTGTAGACCATGATGTATCGATTGCAGTCTATCATCTAGTGTCAGTATGACACTCTACAGAGTCACATCATCGACCAGCACAATCGGCGTCACGATTACAATCTGACAGTGACCAGCCCATATGGTGACCAGGCAAACGGCGACCAGTCAGTCCACGACGTCCAGCCCAACGACGACCAGTGACCACCCCACACAACCACCCTCACCCTCACCCCCGTCCAGCCTCATCAGCTATAACCAACAATGCATGCTCCCAACAGTGTATATGATATCCGGCCCCCGGTCCGGCTCTAAATGCTCATCATTTCAACGTGATCCCCCCCCCGGGTCCCCTCCCTAGTCCTTCTTGACATGCAGATTCGGCACCTCCTTGCCCGTCAGGCGCGCCTCCACAATCCCCGCAACAACACCAGCATCGACAGTTATCTTCGTCCCCTGGAAGCCGTCGTCCGGCCCCTCGCCCTCGGGGTAGTCGACTTTGAACTCGTTCGGCGCGGTCGCGACCTTGTCGTGCTGCACGGCGTAGTGCCTGATCCCGAGGGCGTGCGCGGTCCATTGGTCTGGGGTTAGCTCTGCTATCTCCACACGATTGCGGCAGTCTGCCTCGTCGTTCTATCGCTCGCCCGCTCGCCCGCTCGCTGGCTCGCGCGCGAACGACTCAACTCACAATCACGCGCAAACCCGCCCTTGTAGAACATCTCAATCACCGCCGACCTCGGCGTCGGCGCCATCCACAGGAGATGCGACAGCCCATTCCCATGCACGCCGAGCATGATCGTCGTGTTGCCCGCGATGGCGAACTGCTCCTCCTTGTGATACCGCTCCGCCTCGAGCACGATAAAGTCAAAGTTCAGCTTCTTCGCCTTCTCCTCGAGCGCGGCGACCAGCTTCGCATGGTCACCAGGCAAGAGGCGACGACGGCTCTTCTGCCGCGAGATGTACGTCACCACCGGGCGGTAATCGCCAATCGCGCTTATAGGCTTGAACTCGGACCCGTCGCCCTCCTTCTCCTTCTGCTCTGTGATGACCGGGTCGACGGCGCCGTACCCCTCAAGGTTGCGGCCGATGACGTCCTCTGTGACGCCGGAGTAGCGCAGCATCTGGCGGCGGATAGGCTCCCACCACCACCTCGACACTGTGCCGACCTGGCACGCGCCGGCAAAGGTGCGCGACGTGGAGCTGGTGTACGGCCCGCGGAAGGCGGCAGAGCGGTCCGCGAGGATAGCGCGGTCAAAGACGTACGCCTTCTTGCGGAACTCGGAGGCGGTCGCGAGGCGGAGGTCCTCCATGTCCTCGGGGAAGAGGGTTGCGATGTTGGGGAACAGGCCGAAGAGAATAGTAGGGTTGAAGCGGGGTGCGTCGCGCCACTGCTTGTGGTCGTGGTGGAGGAACCATGCGCGCGTCGGCGGCTCGAGGCTGGACTTGCCGTCGGCGGCGATGTTCGGGTCCAGTGTGGCGTGGACGCGCCAAGTGCCAATCAGCAGCTCGGCCGCAAAGTGGTAGTAGTGGTCGATGACTGCGGTTAGTGGGTGATAGGCAGGCAGGCAGGCAGGCAGGCAGCTCACAGTTGCCGTCGTTCCAGATCCAGGTCATGCCGCGCATACGGTAGACGTTGTCGCCCCATAGCTCGTACGCGTCTTGCGGGGTGAGGAATATGATCTCGTTGCCCTTGGGCTCGCGCGCCTCGGCGTTGCCCGGGACGTCCTCGGCGCCGATACCAGTCGAGGTAAGGAGGCGGAGCTCTGGAAAGTCGGAGCGCTTCTCGCTGCTGGTCAGCTGGGTCCAACACACACACACAACCAGCACACAGCAATGACTCACGTTACGACATACAGCTGCCCGTTGAACAGGTACAGCCTCTGGAACAGACTCCATCCGGGGGAGTACGCCTGCAGCTCTGTGATGCGATCGGCGAACTCGTCCGCCTCGTCATCACCGGCATTGGGCTTCTCCTTGTTCTTGACAAAGCCGACCTTTTTCACCGACTCGTCGTACAGCAGGCCTCCCTCGCCGGTCGCGCCCGTGATCTCGGCACATATCTCGGCGCCCTTCTTGCCAGAAAACAGGTCGGTGAGCGAGTTGAAGCGCTCTCGCGCAGACTCTGGGGCCCGTGCTCGTCCCGCTGGGCCAGCGAGACAGATGTAGGCTATGGCAAAGGTCAACAGGACGAGGACGAGGTCCCTTCGTGTTGGCCGGAAGCCCCCTCTCGAGTGTGGGGATGCAAGGAATGCCATGCTGGAGGTGCGGATGGCGGATAGTGTCAGAGATCACCCAACAAAGTTGGAGTATAATGTCCAGCGTTATCGGCGATCAAAGGTTGACCGTTGTCTGTGAACTTGGACTTGGACTTGGGCTTGACACCACAGTACACGTCACGAGGTCGTTTCGAGTGTTGGACGCCGCTGTCGTTCCCGTGTTCCAAATGTCACAAGGGGTTAGGTTGCGTTTAGGAAGATCTACTTGTTGCGCACCACCCGTGATTGATGGGAGCGATCAAGACCGGGGTGCTCTCGTTTTGTGGCGTGTGGAGGATGGAGGCGTTTATACGGCAGATGATGACGATGCGATGATGATCAGAGAGATATGACAATGAGATGTAGACAAGAAGTGCCAGACTTCCTATCGTATGTCGTTACTCCAGTAGTCGTGATTGCGTAGAGCGGGGAGGGAGATGGACGCCGTCGTGGAGAGACAGAGAGTAGTATGAGTGGTGGATAGAAAGAGCTCTTTCTGACCCGTCTACTCTAGAATCGGGCCGGGAAAGAAGGTTAAGGGGGGGCCAAAGGGGCAAGGGGCATGAGGGCAAGGGTATCAGAAGAGTAGTACGAGAGAGCATCGAGCGCGCGCGCCAGGCCAGGAACCGCGCTCCTAATACTACTACTTTCTACCCTTACTCTTCCTCGATATTTTCTAAATGGACTTCGAACACGGCTACTTGTTGCCTAATAACGATTGCTTCTAGATGCCCGTCCAACTCTATACGGGAAGCTCTAGAAGGGCCCCTAGTACTGCGGATGGTCTTTCGGATCCCGTAGCTAGCACGGAAGACATGCAGATGCAGAGAACCCGCTTTAACCGTCTAGGCTGTAGGCTGTCCACCTCCCCTTCCCGAGCCAGTTCCCGCCGCAGCCCGCGCGTCCCTGTCTGTAGCTAGCTGGTCTAGTCTGTGTCGCTTTTACTATGAAGCTATGAATGCACGGTGTGTAAGACATACAAGCTATTCTGATGCTGCAGAGCTAAACGCTGTCTCTTATTCCATGCACTCTCCCTCTCCTCGGCTGCTCTCACAAATGGTGGGAACAGCAGTGAGCAGCTGAATGTGAGTCTCACTTCAATGTGGTGTCGGCGCGCTTGGTGAGTACCATGAGCGAGATACACGCGATGTGACCATTTGGGCTTGCGAAACCATTGCCATGATGAAACGCGGCAGTCGTGTGTGCACGCGTGTTGTTCGTGTGTGCGCAGCTCCTGTCAACAACAGGTCCTGTCTGCAGGTCCAAGATCACATCGACAGTTGGCAGATTTGGAATACTTTAGATGTAGAAAGGATTGAAGTGCATGCATGCCATTGTCTTTGCGTACCGTTGACCTTCGGCAGTCGTACTCCAGCTGTCATGTTCATCAGCGAAGTCGTCAGGCAGCCATGCAGGCAGGCACTCCTCTGCCCGGAGAACAGAAGGATTAGAAATCTAGTAGTCTTTCAGTAAGCTTCCTGGGCGGAGACTAATAGATAAAGCTATTATACTCACCATATTTCGACCTAAAACAGGCGCGCCCCCCCAATAGCATGCCTTCGTGACGCTTTAATTAGGCGTGCAAGTCACGTGGCACCCACGCTGTCGCCCCTGTCGCCCGCGCCCAGCTCACTCCAGCGGCCGTCGCCCGCCCAGCTCTCTGCCCAGATATGCATCGAGATCGCCATCAAACCCCAATCAACGGACCTCGCTACTACCTCACATCATTAACTCCCCTCCCCTCCATCATTCGCATCGACAAACGCGGCCATGTCTGTCTAACGCCTTGTAACAATACTTCCTCCCTCCCCATCCACGCCACGCACACCCGACCCCCGGCCGCAACCACCATGTCGGCATACCCTGCGGCACGGCCACCACCTGCATCGCAGGCAGCAGGGCCCTCTGCCGTAGCCGGACCGTCGAATGCCATGTCCTCCTCCTCACAACAACAACAACAACAACACCAACAACAACAACATCGCGAGATGGTCAAGGCATCCTCACGCAACCCGCAACTCGGCCCGCGGCCGTACTTTCGGTACCCGACGCCGACGCCCGCAGAGATCGAGGAGGACCTCCCTCCGTACATGGAGGCGGAGAACATCCCACTCGGACTGCTCTTGGATCGGCTAACGCGCAAGAGCTATGTGGACCTACGCACCCTTGTGGACACGACGTACGTGCCATCCTGACCCACCCAAGCTGACCGAGTCCAGACTTCCATCCCTGGCAGCGCACAAGAAGCCAAAACATGTCATCGAGTATGCAAAGACGGCACGGCAAGCTGCATTAAAGTACCTAGCCGTCCTGCGATGGAAGACAAGCGTGGATTTGTCCTCGTGCTCTCCGCCATCGGGGAGCAGTGCTCCTACGGGCGCACAGGCTTCCTTCCCGACACCTCACTCGAACGGCGAGTCGAGCTACACCAGCCCCGCAGCGCAGCCATGGGTCGTCAAGGGCAAGGTGACAGACGCGCGGAGAGTCCAGCAATTCCTCGAGCATCAGAACGCGCAACACGAGCGCTCCATTGATCATCTCCAACACGTCACCAGGGGGATCAAGACTCTATGGTCAGTGGAAGCGTTTTGAGTGTGGAGTACTGACGTGTAGCGAGCGCAATGCGGATCTCGTAACGGCTCTGACCCTCCGAGCAGCCGGCACCTACACTCGCCTGCCTTGGAGGTTGACTGAAAATTTCCTCCCACAACCGCCGTTGCAGGCATCTGGCATGCTCGAGTCCTTGGAGCGCCTGAACGAGCAACTACTGTATCGATTACGCTCTGTCGACTTTCTGCCTCCAGAACTTGTCGTCGAGCGAGTGGCAGACGGACGGGCTCACGTGAGGGGTGGAGGCCAGTATGGATGGGTGGCCGACTTGACGGTGGTTGGGTTTGAGGACGACAGCCCATGGCACATCACCGGATTCGACTGGGCGTGGTCGGCCGAGGGATCGAGCAAGACTATAAACTCGGAAGAGCGACAACGCGTTCTGGATGCGATCAACATGGTCATGGCTCCGCCAGAGGAGCAACCAGAGGAGACTGCTGGTGATCGTGTGGTCGATGCCCCTCTGGTGCGGATGTACAACTACATGCGTGAGTCCTTGGTCGCGAGGTAGCATCTGACATGCACAGAACACATCTCCCTCGCATGTCAGTTGCAAGTCATGGCATACCAAGCTGCTATAATGGGGCAGGGACGATGGCGGGGACAACTAGACTTTGAAATGAGTGACAGCGGAAGGTCGCTCATTCTGAAGTACTGGGTCCGGCCGAGGCCGACACCACAACAGAAGGAGGCACCGAGGCGGAATGCGTCAACGTCGTCCCCTGCAAGCCGTGCGCCACCATTATATGGCGGTATAGTGACCATCTCGTTGGAGGAGTCACGGCAGGCTTTGAACGAGGCGGAAAAGGTTCTGCGCGATATCGCCGCCTGCGGGCAGCAGGCTTCGGAGAGGACAGTGAGGTTGCAACTGGCTGTCAAGTGGGAGGTCGGAGAGGCGTGCGCCGGCGGTGGAATGAAGGCCGGCGACTCGATGGACGCGTCTATACTGAAGATTGTAAGTGCAAGGTGAAGGTACTTTTGGCTGACAAGCAGGACCCCGCAAGTCTGAGCGTCAGGGATATCCTGACGACTGCGACCAGGACGCATGCCGGCCACCTTGCTCGTGGCTTGACGATCCCGCTGTTGAAGGACCCCAAATTCATCCTCGACCCGCTCGACCCGCCGCGCCTGCAGGAGTCGGACACGGACGGGCGCCCGTTCTCGCTCATCGTCCCTCTGCCGATGAAGAACGGATCTGCACAGTTTGTCATCTCGGTCGCGCCAATGACTGGCCTCATCGACATCGAGGACTCGGCCGTCCGAGACGCCGGGCAGTTCACGGAGAACAACCGTACCATGCGCGCGCATATGAAGACAGTCTATGTCAACCGGCAAAAAACAAACTTGGCGGACGACTTGTGGCATCTCATCTCCGCGGCCATCATGGAGGATGTGGAGGACAACCTCCGCCATCTTGGCTTGCACCCGACACGCCGCGTCGCGCTGCAATCCGCAGACGTGATCAGCGCAAACCTGCACAACAACTCGACTGCCTTCGTCCCCCTCCCAGTGTCGCCGTTGCACTATTTCATGTGCCAGATTACATCCGAGGGCATTTCGTACGAGCTGCTCAGGCTGCGTCGTGAGCCAGTGGACGACAACCGGGGGCGGATGAAGATGGCTATCGGGGATCGTATCCCTATTGAGCTCGGCAAGCTCGCGGAGCGTCGTGCAGCTCGGGGAACCAAGCGTGCCTTGGAAGACGACGACAGTGCCAGCAACGGCGGCGATCTGCCCGTTACAATCTGGGAGGAGGGTGGCGTACTGCCGAAGGGACGGCGGTTCCTCGTCGACCCGAAAGACCTGCACGACATGTTCATCTATTGCAAGTGAGTATACTGACCGCGCGCATGGCATTGCTGACGCGCGCAGCGCCTTGGTCGCCCAGACTATGGTCGAGCAGCAGCTCAAGGACCGCGGCATCCCGTACATCACGCAGTACCCCGACGAGTCTGACTTTGTCGCTCCGCGATCTCGGTCTGCGCTCGCCGGCCTGGTGCCCAACATCTGCGTCAACGCAAGCGACCTGTTCAAGGACGGCCGCACGCACGAGGTCGCCGCGCCTCAGGTATACCTTGTCATTATGAACTGGTGGAAGGGCGCACAATGCAGCGTCGAGACGATCGTCCGCCTGCGCCACCAGCCCTCAGTCACGGACACGCCGCAAACTGTCGCCCCGGCGTCGAGCAGCGCCGCCCGTGCCGAGGGGATCACGTTCGACCACAACACGCAGACGGTGCGGTTCCACGCTCCCAACATCGCTCGTTGTGTGCCCGACTTCCTGGAGCAATGGGAGCGCCTCAACAAGGTGTTCGTCGTCGCCGGCGAGGTCAACCGCCTCAACAAGATGGAGCAGTACCGCGACATCCGGATGCTCTCGTTCGACCTGTGCACCGCGACACTGCAGTATGCCCACGGCTTCCAAGTGGCAATCACGTACACCCCAGCCACCGATTCCTACGAGGCGTCCTTCTTCCGCACTGGCGCAGCCACGTCCGTCATCCCAGGCGAAACCCCCGCGGTGGACAGCGAACCCTCCCCGCACCAGCAACTGGCCCCCCTGCTCTCGCACTACCTCAACGAGGTGACGGCCCAGTCCAGTGCCGCGAAAGAAGCGCACGGCGGCGCAGGTCAGCAGTTCATCGCCCTCCTCCGCGCCACTTTGCCCTTCCTGCTCGAGGTCGAGTCGATGCGCACCTCCAACGCGAGCGACTACCCCGCCCTCGTGGTCCGCAGTATAACCGAGTACCGCCTGGTCTGGGACCACGAGACGACGCGCTATGCCCTCGACGTGACACTCACCTGCAACGGCACGCGCTTCCTCCTCTCCGACCCATCCCAGCGCAAGGAGGACGCCCCGGCGGCGTGGCAGCTGCCCAAGGACTTGACTTGTGGACCACTCACCGCCCTGCCGAAGCTCGAGTCTGCAGTATCCAAGGGCTTCCAGGCTGCCCGGGCAGCGCGCGTCGCCACCCCCGGGTCGGGGTTCAGCGCCGCCACCCCGATGTACGCCACGCCCATGACGCAGGCGACCCCCGGTCCCGGCGCGGGGGCGCAGCAGGCCACGCCCGCGGGCGTGAATGGCGTGGTGGAGAAGTCATCGAAGGCAGCTTCAGGCGGGGTGAAGAGCATTGCGCCGCCGCTGTCCCCCGCGGTCAAGCTCGATGCGGGCACTGCGTTGCTCGTGTCGACCGATGTTGTGGCGGATGTGATTCGGGCTATGAGTGCGGAGATTGAGAGTGCGATCGTGGGGGGTGTGGTGGTCAAGGCTACGCCGAAGTAGCGGAGGTAGCGAGGGGATAGATTGCATGGATGTATGGCATTAGCATTGAGTCGCAGAGAGGAGATGACCACCGCGCCTGCGCTCATGCTGTAGTGGCCGGCCAAGTGACTGACTGAACTACGTCCTGGCATTTGCCACCAACCTGCCATGAATACGTGCCTGCGGAAGTGGAAGCAGGATGTTTACCATCTATCCATCTGGCTGACCTCCACCATCGATCGACCACTACCTCACTACACTCACCACTCCCATTTTTGCGACCGACAATCCTCCACCGTTCCGCGATGTACGCCGGACGGACGCGGAGCGTGAACAGGCCGCCACCGCCGCCGGCCGTCGACCTCTCCGACGAGGACTACGAGCTCGACTCGACGGACGAGGACGACTCTGATGTTGATGTCAAGCCGTCGGCCGCGCCGGTGTCGGAGCTGGCGCGCATCCTGGGGAAGAAGGCGCTCAAGTCGCCTCGGCATGAGAGTTTGAACATGCGGCAGCTGTATGGTGAGTACGAGGACGAAGCGAGGCGAGCGCTCTGGGCCGTGCCGTTATCCCACGACTTCAGCTTCGAAGCCCTGCCGGCCGGGTCGCGCTCCAGCACCGGCGACCTCGCTGACGGCAGAAATGCTCTGCGACGGGCATGTAGACCTCGACCCAGTGTACCAGCGCGACATTGTCTGGCCCGTCAGCCGGCAAGAAGCGCTGATCCAGTCGTTCTTCTTCGTAAGTGCGAGGGTAATCCCCGCGCTGACCAGGCAGAACTACTATGTCCCGCCTGTGCTCTTCGCCATCGAGTGGAACGACCAGGATGAGGAGATACGCATCTGCATCGACGGGAAGCAGCGGTGCAGCACCATCCTGGCGTTTATGCAGGGGCGTGTTGCGTTCGTCGCCGCCGACAAGCAGCGATATCTGTACACCACCCCGCCGGAGGGCAAAGGGCGGGGCAAGCCCCTCCCCCCCCAGCTGAGGCGGCAGTTCGACCTCAAAGTTCTCATTACGGTTGAGTATGAGAACCTAACCTTGGAGCAGCAGCGCGACATCTTCCGTGAGTTCAAGTTATACCCAGGCTGATGACAGAACGCGTTCAGCTCGGCATGGCGCTCAACGGTCCCGAGAAGCTCCAGGCCATCGCGGGCGACTGGTCCGCGTGGGTCACCAAGCTGGTAAAGCAGTTCATCATGGAGCGGTCTACGCTCGGCGAGCTCCTCCCCGGCATTGACCTGAAGCGATCAGCACCCTTCCGTGCGCTGATTATGTTCGTGGTGAGGGCGTACAAATCCCCAGATAGGGCATTCCCCACCCAGCCGACGCTCGCCTCCTTCCTGCAGCGCAAGGACGCGCCAGAAGCGAGCTTTAGGCACAAGATCGAGCTCGCGCTCGCGATTTTTGTCCGCATCGCGGCGGACTACTACGAAACCGCCTTTGGCACGGAGAGGGCGCGCGTCGCCCCCATCGGTGAGGAGTAGCGCTATCCCAGCTAATGGCAGAACTCGATATGATCGCATACATGATCTTTGAGAGGATGGGGGTCATGTCGTTCGAGCGGCTGTCTGACGAGATCTCGCGCATGCGCGCCACGGTCCGCAG
Source organism: Cutaneotrichosporon curvatum (assembly GCA_001600275.1). NCBI lineage: Eukaryota > Fungi > Basidiomycota > Tremellomycetes > Trichosporonales > Trichosporonaceae > Cutaneotrichosporon > Cutaneotrichosporon curvatum. Next base: position 187,744 of record BCJH01000006.1, on the reverse strand, counting down.
GGAGATCCAGGACATCCGCGCGAACACACCCACCACGAAGGTGCTGTACGACTATGTCGAGTCATTACCGCGCACGAAGCTGCCCGGGGAGATATCAGCGCAGGAGGAGTACGATGATCGCCAGCATGCGCGGAAACGCAGGCGGGAGGAGGCGGGTGACGAGAAGTACATTGGGCATGCTGTTGATGGGGACGAGTCTCGTAAGCGGAGTAGCAGGAACGGAGGGGATGGCTTCTCTGCACCAGCGCAGCGATCTCCACCACCGCGATATGCCTCGCCGGCGGAGAGTCGCCACTCCAACACTGCGCGCTATGATGGCCAGGGATCCAGCGGGCAGCGTGAGCACTTGAGTGGGAGAGAGCAGCACTCACGCCCAGGACACCGCGGACATCACGACGTGAAACCACAACCGTCATGGTAGCCACGGCTGGAACAAGGTATAATAGATCGCGTAGGGTTTCTGAGATCGCCTTGGTAGTCTGCGATGTGCACCATGTATACTATACTAACCACAACATGTCAGTATTCTCTCTCAATGCTAGAACGTGCATAACAACTCTACTCCCACTGCCTGGGCTCGTCGTAGACATTAAGCCACCCAACCCAGTCGTCATCCCACGCCGTCTCCGTCTCGGGACGGACAATGTTGAATCCCTCCAACCCGCCAAACCACCGCAGCTCCCTCTTCCGCCTCTCCGCGCGCAGGTCGTCCTCGGTAACGACGGGCTTGTCGCTCTTCTTCTCCTCGTCCGTGAGGTCGCGCTCTCCCCTTGCAAAGGCGCGGGCGCTCTCCAGCTTCTTCGCCAGCTCCTTGTAGTACTTCTCCCGGGCCTCCTCGTAGCGCTTGGGGATCTTCTCATACGCACCCTTGTAGAAGCGCTCGGTCGCCTTGTCAAACTCGGTGTCGGCGGGGGAGATGGGCCGCACCTGGTCCTGGATGAGTGCGTAGGCCGCCTCAGCACCCGAGCGCACTTTGTAGCGCTCGGTGAAGAAGTCGTACATCATCCACGGGATTTGCAGGAAACCCAGGTGGTTCGTCCACGGCACGAGCACGACCGGAGGCGTAGGCGGGCGGGGCGAGGGCGGAGTGTGCATGTACTCCGGGATGACGGCGGGAGCGTCGGATTGCGGCGCAGGCGTGGGTGGCGGCGCGACCTGGCGGGAGAGGAAGCTCTTCGTCGCCGGAGAGGCATATGGGGCAGCAACGGGCGACTGCGCCTCGGCAACGTGCTCGGGCAGGAAGTCGGACTCGACCTTGGGCTGGTCGAACACGCCGTCGTCCTGGATCGCGGCCTCGATCTCCTTCTCCCACACCCAGTCGCCGACACCGTTACCCCACCCAGCCTTCATACCGGCCAGGTACTCCTTCATCGTGGGACGGCCCATGATGACCACGCCGCCGTCGACAGCGCGCTTCGCGTTCTCCGCTGCTTTTTGGGCAGCGACCTCGGGCGGGACTCCAAAGTTGGCCACGTCGGGGAGGACCTGGAGACCCAGAGTCTCACGCCGTGTGCGGAGGATGTCCTTGCGCACGATGCGGGCTACACTGCCGTACAGCGGCGCGTGGACCTGCTGGTAGTCGATGGCCGCAGCGACAAGGTATGGCTGGGGTCAGTACTCCCTTCTCTTCGACGCGATCGTCTCCCGAGCGCGGCATACCCGAGTTACTCACCTTGACATACTTGCGGAAGTACTTCAACCCCCTATCCGGCTCGTCGTCCTCGGGCCACCTCGCAGCGTACACGGTCACCTTGCGCACATTGTCCAGACCTCCATTCATAGGCTCCTTTGCCAGGTGCGCAACCTTGGCAATATACTCCTCCCGGATGCGCTTGCACTCCTTCCTGTCCTCGTGGTAGATAAAGTACAGGCCACCAACGAGCGCGAGAAACACGCTCATCTTCGGGCCCGGCAGCAGCTGGCGCGGCTTCTTCTGCAGCCACGACCGCGGGATACCGGTGTACTCGAAGGCGCCGCGCCAGCCCGCGAGCGGCTCGGCAGCCGGTCGTGGGTATTGACCTGCCTTGGACTCGGCATGTGGTGCGACGGGCGGCTTCGCGTCCGCGGCGGGGACGGCAGGCTTGCCGTCCACGGCGGGGGTGGGTCCTCCCGCAGGCGTCGGTGCTGGGGTCGATCCCGGGGTGCCCGGTGCGTCGGGCGGCGGGGCAGACATGGTCGTGAGCGATAAAGAGATGAGAGGTGAGTTCGGTGGAATTTGGAAAAAGTCGAGCTGATGGAAAGAACGGCCAGGCACGCGCCACACATAGCGAGTACACACAAATAATGCAACGCACACCCGAGGGTGAGATGCCTCTGGCTGGCTGACAGCATATGCATATGGCTAGCAAGTGGAGCGACGTAACGTCGTATCTCGCAGAATAGTAGTAGCGAGCGACAGTACATGTCAAGCAATGAGCTTGATCGGCCCAGCATAGGGAGAGCAGTCACATGGGACTCATCAGCGGGTGATCAGCAGAAGGTAGACAGCCTGAAGTCGGGCCCAGCTTCGCTATTGGTATCCCCACTGAGCTCGCGGAGGCTGGGGGTATGCGCCCCATGCAGCTCCAGAGTCTGCTGAACGCGCATCTGGCGCGCCCCAGATGTTATTACCGCTCTGGGGACGGGAACGAGGCCACTGTTGGCCGACAGTAGGGGAAGCGGTGAACTTTGCTGGCGATGCAAATCCAGGAGGGGTGTTGAAGCCGGGAGGGGTGGTGAAGCCCGACGGCGCGCCAAAGCCTGGCGGAGGTGGCGGATGTTGCTGCTGGTGTTGGTGCGGTGCATATCCTTGCTGGGACTGCGAGGGCATGCGGTGGACGTTCGGCGGATTGTGCTGCATGTGCGGATGTTGGTATTGGTGCAACTGGGGCTGCTGAGCGGGCTGGGCGTGTAGTGGATGCTGTTGGTGGTGCTGAGGCTGAGTCCACTGCTGCTGCTGCTGGTGAGGCTGGTGTGCCTGCTGCTCGAGCTGCTCATCCTGCGAGTGCCAAGCAGCAGCGGCAGCTCTTGAGACGCCCTTCTGCGACTCTTCCCGCGACATGCTCCAGATGCTGTCTCCGAAGAGCAACCCCGACGGTGGCGGTGCTGCCAGTGTCAAGTTCTGGAGCAGGTCTTGGGCTGTCGCGGTCTGTTCTGTGCCGGGTACAACAGGCGTCCTAATCATCAGCAAGGTCCAGCGCGATCACTCACCTTTCCCACATGATGACCTCCTCATCGTCGTCATCAGCAACACTGCCTCCCTCGTTCAGAGTCGCGCTCATCGCCAGATTGACGGGATCGTCTTCACCCTCAGTCGACACTGATACCGATGCAGTCTCCTTGCTGCCCGGCCCGAACAGCGTAGGGGGCAAGGGCTGCCCGCCTCCTAATGCTGCGGCTCCAGCCTACTGTCAGCGATGTCTCGCCCCACGACCCACCTCAAACTGCATGATGAGCTTTATGTCAACAAGCAGATCCGCAATACGCATCAGCTGCTCCTCGTTGGGATGCACGCCCTGCTGCTGCTCCAGCGCCTCCACATTCTCCTCGCTCGAGCTCCGGCGACGCAACGGCAGGAAACCGCGCATGTCGATGTCCTCCTCGAGTGGGCTCTCCAGACTCGGCAGCTGCACGAGGGGGAAAAGCTGCGCCAACGACAGCATGAAGCGCTTGTACAGCGTCCAAAAGGCGCGGACATCCTCCTTGGCTGCCAGGCGGCCGACATACTCAAGGTGGCCCTTCAACCATCGGCTCATGATCCGCAAGGCCGGGAGGATGCGCCGGAGCACAGCGGTGATCCGCTGCGCGAGGGCCAGGGTAGTGTCCGTATCCTCGTCGTCCTCGGCGACTGCGCTCTCATCCCTGTCCTGGTGTGCCGCCAAGGACTCTGTCACCTCCTGCTCCGCCGTCCTCATCAGCACACCAAATATGCCGAGCAGGAATCTGAGGGCCAGATCCTCGACATGACGCCGCCGCTTGGCCTTGTCCTCGTCCTCTTTCTCATCACCCTTGCCAAGACGTGCACACCAGTGCGCGCCGATGACCATGGCCGTAGTCTTGACAATAGCCTCGGACGGTAACTGCCGGGCACGGACGAGCTGCGCGAACAACGCCGTGAGCTCCTCATACAGAGCAGGGAAGTGGCTCGTCCTGCTGTCAGCTAGCCCACGCACTGGACTCACCCAGCCTTGAGGTGCAGGATCGCACAAGCACTCAGCAGATCCCGCTTGAGCTTGTCCGCACCAGCCTCGCCTCCGTCCTCCCCATGCCTCCCTGCTCGCCAACGATCAAACGCCCGCTTGAGCACCCTCTCAAGATTGACGTCTCCGCTCGGGAACGGCTGGCGAACAGCCAACGCCCGGTAATAGTGATAGGTGCAGTTGAACGAGTCGCCCACATACCCGTCGATCACGGCCAGCTGGTTGAACGCAGTACCATTATCCGGCTGCAGGCCCCGCGCGACCTCGTAGTACATGATGGCCTTTTCAAACTTGACCTCCTTGGGCGACACGCCTTCCCGCGCATCGCGCCGCGCCCGCTCAGTATACTGCTCCTTGTAGCGCTCGAGGTCGCCAAGACAGATAAGCCCCTTGTACACCAGCTGGAGCTTCTTCTCGCCTTCCTCCCTCGACAGCGGGGGAAAGAGCGAGGCCGCCGCCGCCGCATCGTCGTCAGACGGGACGGGGATGCCCACAAGCGCCAGCGAGGGCGCAGCACGCGCCTGCAGCTTGTAGAAGCCGACGATGCGCGACACGAGCGATCGGTAGAACGTGTCCTCTGCAACTAGGGCTGTGCGGAAGCGCGCGAGCGTGCGCCGCAGGTCGCCGGCCGCGTCCTGTCCGCCTTGACCTTGGGCCTGACCGCCTTGACCCTTGGCATCCCTCCGCCGGGAACCTGCGGTGGACGCAGCCGGAGCGGGCAGGGCTGCCTCGATGCGCGCGACGATATCGCGGTACGCCGAGATCAAGGTGTACGTCGTGCCGAGCCAGAGCGAGTCCAAGCTCTGCGCCTGTGGGCTGAGAGGGTGGTGGAAGACGACAGCGAGGTACGTGTTGCGAGCGCGGGTTCGCACGGCGTCCGCCTCGCGCGCCCACGGCGGCACCGACTGCAGCATGGCTTTGAGCTCGGCAGTCGCGGCCTGTGCATCCCTGCAATGTTAGCGCTTTATACTCGCACATCATCCTCTGGCCATCGCCGGGCTCACTTGAATAGATCGGCCGCACTCCGCTGGTCATCCGACTCCGCACCTGCGCCGGCCGAGCCAGACGCGCTGGCCGAGGCACTGGGGGTCGCACTCGCACTGGCACTCGCGCTGGCAACGGCTAAGCGTGCGCCCCGCGCGTCGCGGCGACGGCGCGAGTGTCCCGACGGCCCGGGCATGTTTTGGCGGGGGTGGGAGGGAGCACAGTGAAGAGGAGGGATTTGGTGGTCATGACGCATTTGTAGCGAAACGGGTGGCGCCGGCACCAACTTTGCAGCCGTCTCTAACAATCAGCCAGAACGGCGGCGGCTTGACTTCAGCGAATGTTGTTGTCACACTTTCCGTCAATCTCGCTCCCAATATGATGCATGGCATGCTGTTCTCGACTACATCTACCCACGGCCAAACCAGCCGCCCAACCAGCCCTTCTTCTGCCCCGCCTGCTCCTGCTCGTCCTCTGGCTCGTCCTGGGGATCAGGCTGAGGCGTCGCCTCGCGGGTCTTTTCCCGCGCAGACGACGCTGCAGCCTTGGCAGCCTTTGCAGGCACAGCCTTGGGCTGCTGAATCTCCTGCTGCTTGCTCGCGGGCTGAGCCTCGGCACGGCCAGCCTTTGCGAGCAACTCATCCATAGGCAGGTCGATATAGTTGAAGGCGCCGTCGTAGAACACCGGCTTGGTGACAGTGTGAGCGAAGAGCGCCCGCTTGGCAGCCAGCTCGAGCGTGGAGACCTTCTTGGCGAGGTCCTCGACCTGCTCAGAAGTCAGGTGAACAACCTCCTCCTCCATGTCGCCAGCCTGGGCATCCCTCGTCTCCTGGAGGAACGTGCCCGCGCGCTCGAGGAGCTGCACCGCGCTTGCATACGACGGCGTGGGGTGGATGCAATGCGACCGAGCGAGGTAGTAGCACCGCGTGGCGTGGTAGAAGGCTTCAGTACCCTCAGCAGCTCGGCGGACGCCGTCGTTCTCCTCTACGACGGCGAGACTGCGCATCTGCGACAGACTTTGCAGGACAGTGTCGTACAGCTTGACCACAGCCGCGAGCGACTTGACCGCCTCCTCGACCTTGGCGCGGCCGCCTGGGATCTTGAACACGGTAGGATCGGAGGGCAGCGCACTCTGGCCAGCGCTGAGAGAGTCGACGAGCAGCAAGTCGCGCCGGATGCGGTGCGAGAGGAGCACGTACACGATGTACTGGTGTGCGAGGGTGAGAGACTTGGACGTCTCAGTGGAGAGATGCGCATTCGCATTGCCCTCCAGCTCGTCCGTCACATGGCGGGCGATGGCTTCGGCCTCGCCCAGAACATGGAGCACCCGGTCCCAGCCCTTCATGCCGCTGCGGCCACGGGCGCCCGTGTCCTTGCCCTTGGACTTGTTGAGGCGCGCAAGCGCCTCCTGGACCTTGAGCATGGCAGCCACGAGCTCGGCATTGCGGAACTCGACCTTTTCGCCTGCAAACTTGACGTCGTCGAGCGTCTTGCGGCCGGCTTCCATCTCCTCCGCGTTCGTCTCGGTACGCAGCTCCTCGTTGAGCTTTGCGAGCCCGGGCACAGCCTCCTCGATCATCTCCTCGTCAATGTCGGCAATGACACCGGCAATGTCGTGGGATTCAGCCCGGCCGAGCTGGTACGCGCTGAAGCGGATGAGCGGCTCGGAGGCATCCGCAAACTCGGCAGCCAGGGCCTGGCTGTAGCTGTCGCGAGCGGCGGTCGCGAGCGTGTTGAGCAGGCGGCTCTGGGCCGCGAGGTCGGCCAGGACCTCGGCATACGCCTTGCGGTTGAAGTTGAGCTCGGCGCGGACGGAGAGGTGGTAGACCGTGATCTCGGCGAGGGTGCGCTTGTTCATCCGTCCGGCCGCGGACAGCTCCTGCGCGAGGTCGTACAGCGACGTCGAGAGCTTGAGCGCGCGGCGCAGGCGCGAGACCTCGTGGCGCTTCTGCTGGACTGGAGATGGGGAGTTGGGCTTGCTGCTGAGGTCTCTGAACTCGTGAGAGTGGGCGAGCGCGCGCTCCGCGTTGAAGAGGACGAGCTGGAGGTGTCTGGGGTCAGCAAGAGTGGCTATGTGACTGCGTCAAGAGCGGCCTCCTTGTCCTGCCACGTCTTCCGCAAAGAAGACCCAGAAGACACAAGAAGGAACATCCTCTCATGAGCCTTGGCTCGAGTTCCTCTCCGTCCCACAGCAGTCAGGCCCGAAACTCCACTCACCTGGCATCGACGACGCTCTCCGCCGTAATCTCCACAGGCGCCTTGTACACCTTCCCCTTCCCGCTAGTCAACCCGGTCACCTGTCGCAGCCGGTGCACCTTGTTCGCACAATGGCGGCTGCCATCAGCCCCACCCGCCCCCAGATAACATACCGGTATCGCTCATAGTCGCTATTGCGCGATCCGTACACCCCCCTCTCGCGCGAGATGAGGTCAAGGACTGGCGTCAGCCCACTCGAACCACAGACGGCCAAAACTCAAGCTCATAAAAGAGCGTGCTCCTCGACTCACCCTTGAACGAGACGTCTGCCATCGTAGCTCTATCGTTGCTTGATAGACGGGTATCGAAGATGTATCGCTGATCTCGTGAGGTAGTCGGTCAGTCAGTCGCCAGCTCTATCAATCGGTAATTGATCCCGTCCGCCTCAAAGTGTCCACCACCGTTGTTGATATTCGAGTGAGTGCTCGACTCTCGGCATTCACCCAACCCATCTACAATCATGTCATCAAGAGTAAGCGTGCGAGAGAACCACCTGACAGCAGGGACGAGGAGCACCGCGCGGTGGTCGTGGTGGAGGTGCTGGCCGGCCCGAGGAGCGGAAGAAGCGCGAGGGCATCTTGAACTTGGCAAACTATGTTGACCAGAGTATCCGTGTCAAGCTTGCGGGCGGGCGTGAGGGTGAGTCTGGGCGATGGGTTAGGGAGGGGAGATGGAGGGAGGTGGGGGAGGCTTGAGGCTGAGGTGACGGGAAGCTGTTGGATGTTGGAGGGGGCAACCGGACGAGGCTGAGGTGGTGACTTGGCAGTGGTGACATGCCTGCAACGGAGACTGCGCGAGCAGCGAGTGCATCGCATGCAGATCGCACCAGTCACGAGAAGGAGTTGGAGCGGGCACTTTGGGATGGACTCGAATCTCGAGTGGACAAACATGGAGGCAAGCTAACAGCAGTCACCGGAACGCTGAAGGGCTTCGACCAGCTCATGAACCTGGTCATGGACGACGTCGAGGAGCAGTACGAGAGTGAGTCTGCCTCCGAGCACTACACCACCGGTCTATCCCCATCTCCAGCGGTCTTTCACCAGCTGGACTGAGCTGTTAGTCGACGTCTAGTTGAGGCTGAGCTGTCCGTCGACGTCTGGCCGAGCGACCGAGCTGTCCGCCGACGTCTGGCTGAACGGCTAAGCTGTCCGCCGACCTCTAGCCGAGCGGCTGAACTCCCTCTCGGCAACCTTGAGAGACCATCAGCACGAGCAGTACACCTCGCACTCTCGATTCCAACGCCTCACGAGCCCGGTTCCTTTCCTCGCCCCCCCCCACTCGCTGACAGCAGACGACACCCTCCCGCCGCGTACACTTGGCCTCGTCGTCCTCCGCGGCCCCAATGTCGTCCTCATCAGCCCGACGGACGGGTCGGCTGAGATCGAGAACCCCTTCCAGTCATGATGCAGATATGCAGCAGACGTCCATAACTCTCCATCTCCTCCTCCATTATCAGTCAGAGTTGTACTAGTCCGATCCCACAACTAGTCACAGCCCACGACAAGTCAGAGTTGAGTTGTTCCATTCCAACAGTGCCAGTTCTACTTGGCCCCTCCCAGACTAGTGCTAGATGTTGCATGACCAAATTACAATACAACGCCGCAAAGGCCAGTGGCAGTGTACACCAGCGTTCCGCTCACGCCGCAATGATCCCCAATCGTCCCCTCTCCTCCACTCCCTACACATATGCTATACCTCTTCCCTCCTTCATCTGTCCTCCTCCCCCCTCACCCTACTCGTCATCATCCTCATCATCCGACATGCTCTCCTTCAGCATCTCCAACAACTCGTGCGCCTCGGACAGCTGCGCATTGAGAATAGCCTGCCCCTCGGGTATGTTGCCGTCGTCGGCGAGGAACTTGCCGTCCTTGCGCAGCATGTCGACCTGGTGCAGCGCCATGTGGTAAGGGTACAGGTCTCGCGGGGAGTACGGCCCGCCATACTTGAGCACCTCGTTTAGGCATTTCTTAATCGTAGACAGCTTGTTCGCGACGGGCATGAGCTCCTCCGAGATGGGCTCGGACTCGGACATCAGCCGGTAGATCAGGCCGTAACACCGTCGGAGCATGTACAGCAGGACCTGGGGTCAGCGGGGTAGGAGGGTGGTGGTGCGTACGTATTGCCCCGGGGCCTTGTTCCCCTCTGCGTCGACAAACTTGCCGTCCACGCGCATCGAGTCGATCTCACGCAGGGACATGAGGTAGCTCAGTGTCAGTAGTGCTAGCAGGGTGGTTGGCTCACTTGTACAGGTCCGTCTCGCGCAGCGTCCAGCGATGTGTCAGGGTCAGCTGCTCGAGCTGCCGGACTAGTTGTTGCAGGCGCTCGTAGATTGGCTTGAGTGGCGGCGCGACCTCGTCCTCGGCTTCGCGCGCCTTGATGTCCTGCACGATCTCGAAGCAAGAGTCAATCAGACCGCCAAGAAGTGCTTGTCCCTCCGGGACAGATGAGCCGCCGGGGCCGAGGAACTTGCCATCAACGCGCTTCCTGCCGATGTTAGCAACAACCCAAGACTTCTTGTGCTTTGTAACGCAACGCACGAGTCAATCTTGCGCAGCTCCTCGACAATGTGCTTGAACTCGGTCTTGTTGACCTTGGGCTGCGACGCGAGCGCCATGAGCTCCTTGCGCAGTGGCACCAGCCTGTTGTGGATGGGCACGAGCTCGATAGAGAGCACCTTCAAGCTGTCGACGAGTTCGCTGAGTATCGCCTCTGCCAGCGTTAGTTATTGCAACGGGCCGGCCCACGCTACCCACCATTGCCGTCCAGCTTCTTGGACATGTACTTGAGCACGGGCTCCGGATGCCGGCCCTCCTCAGCGTCGTTCTTGATAATCGAGCGGAGCTGGTCCAGGCGCTCCTGGAATCCCTGGAGAAAGTCGGCAGTGTACGACCCCGACTCGTCCAGATGACTAAGTATTTGCTGCTATGTCAGCACCGCCCCTCCACTGCCTCTTATCAAGCAGTCGGTGGTCGATGACGACGACTTCGACTCCGACTCCGACTCCGACTCACCCGCATGCTCGCAATCTGGCAGTAGATGGCAGGGCTCTCGCGGCTCTTGCCGACCGTGAGGAACATGAGACTGATGAGGGAGAATGTATCGGCAATGATAGTGTCGACACGGTTGGGCTCGTACACCACCGGCTTGCCGGTCTGCAGTGTCCCCTCGGACCGCTCGTCGCGAATGGCGTTGAGCTTTGTCACTGCAGTGTCAGATGCGACTCCCAGCTCTGTGCGATAGAACTTACACTGCTTGATCATGGCGTTGTAGATCGACATTACATCTTGTGCGCGGATGAACTTGGTCGTGTCCTGCGGGTTAGCCGTCGTCTCGCGAACGTGGGGGCGGCTGGGTCTGGCACCGCCCGAACCCACCTTCTTGAGCGCCGTCAGCCGATTACGAATATTGATGAAAGCTTCGAGTACAGGAAGCTCTTCCTGTGCTGTTAGCCGTTGGCTGTGGAGACTTGGAGGCACAGGAGATGGCAGCCCACATGTGAGCTCTCCGGTGAACTTACCTGAGGCACCATGTTGGATGCCATGGTGGTTGCGCAGAGTTGTAGTCGAGTCGGGAGATGTGTACAATATCTAGAATGTACAAGTAGTAGAGTAGAGAGAAAGAGAGAGCAGCGACGCCGGAGGGAGTACGTCTGTCCAAGAGTCGTAGATGATGGTAGTAGTAGTGGTCACGTAGAAACCCAAAGCCAAGCCAAAGGTTCAATCGGAAATGATGTACTTTATCGAAGGTAATGGATCCGGCTGGATCGTTATCATGCGGAAGCAGCAGCGCCAGATGGGAGAGAGATGAGCGACAACTGGGCGCCGGGCGGCAAGTGGGACTCGAACGGGCGACGGAGTAGGACGGCAAGAACGGTAATTTTCGGCGGCGATTGGGCCGATTTATATCAATACAGGGCCTGGCTGGGTTTAGGATGACGGGGTCGACGGGTTTCTTGGCAGAGAGGGGGGATGTGCGACTGGGGTTTCTAGTATCGATGCTGCAAGAGGACGGAGTGAGCAGGTTAACTCTACCAGTCTCGGGTATGTATGTAGCTATGTAACTGATGTTGTGATGGAGGTGGGACCGGTGGGAGGGGATCTGAGGAATGGATAGCAAGAGGCGTGGTTTTGAAGGCTATACTGGTCGACGGATTCGGTCGGTTCTATGTACATGGCAGCAATCGATCGACTGCTCTCCTATTACAATCACATGCATCATCATAAGGAGAGCGGTCTGGAGCGGGTGCCGTGGGGGAAGAAGCCGGGGAACAAGGGAACGAACGGGGGCGTGACGGGCGAAAGCGTGAGCGTGAGCGTGAGAGAGCAGTCAACTCTCTGTGTGTATGTGGTGGATAGGATGACCGGTAGATCCGACGCGGACACGAGGGCCCGGCCCCCTGCAAGGCCGAGGCTCATGATGCGGTCGGCATATACAACAGTCCTGGAAGTTAATCAGCACGCGTTGTAATCTGATTATAGCGGCATTAGTTTTGAGCAGGCTGATTAGGGTATGCGGCGCGCCAGATAGGCACAGAGGGCACGGATTGTCCATCACGAATAGACAGATGATGATAAGCCGAGTCGCGAGTCGCGTTGCGGGACACGTAGAGAGCTACAGAGATCAAGGGACCTTGTGCAGACGCATGTACACACACATCCATGTCTGTGCAGGCAGGCTATGAGGAGAGATTTGTAGCTCTCTGGCATAGCAAGTCGTGGCCATCTGTAGATTGACAGTCCTAACTAGTATATGGAGTGTCACAAACACCTTCCTCCTTCCACGATGTCAGTCTGCAGAGCGAGATGCTCAAACAGGCAGCGGCACTTGCACTGCATACGCGACGCCACAGTGAACTGCCGCGCGTTGCCCCTCAGTACAAGACTCGACGCTCGGCACGCTCGGCCAATGCGGTTGCGCGCCTAGCTGCTCAATGCGATCAATGCAATGCCGCCCTCGAGTGCCGGCTGTTATACCCCCCTTCTTAGCCTTTTACGAGCCGGGTCGGTCTCACTAGACAAGCTAGACAGACATCTGCGTACACATACATGACAGCTATACAGCCTGCTGCGTATTGGCCCGTTGACAATACCACACCGCTCTGGGACACCACTACCACCCATTAGCCGTCCTCTCCCTCTCCCTCCCTTCGACACCCTCTGAATCATCAATGACGTCCAAGAAAGGAAAAATAGGTGCATTGCCCCCTTTGCTCGTCTTCTCTGATGTGCTGCCTTCCGAGCAGCAGGAGAAGCGAGCGGGTGACGTCCCTAGAATAGCAGGAAACCCTATGGTGTGTGCCTTTGCCTGGAGGAAGGGAAGGGCGTGTGGCCGGGACCTGAGGGAGTATGGCCGGAAGCCGTCGAGTGCCACTGTCCGGCGTTTTGCGGCGTCGAGGTTCCAGGTTAGCCTTTGACTCAGGGACAGCTGCAGAGGCCATCGCGGCCCGTGCGCAGGATGCCTACCTAGCACGCAACCAGCGCCGGGGGAAGGTAAATGAGCTGAGGGAGTGAGAGCTCTCTCCCCTCTCGTGCTTTGTTAGGCTGCCTCTACCCTGGAGCCAATCTGGCCTGTTTGGGTGATGGAATATGACTCGGATTAGCATTAGTGACACTGACGTCCCCGTCATCACTACTGCTACGATCACAAGCCCGCCAATACGCGTACGCGAATGGGGGCTGTGGTATGGTGTTGATTACATCGCGCAGTAGGCTATTAGGATGGCATTAGTCTGGAATAGTAAGCTGTATAAGGATTGCCATACTATACCTTTATCAGAATACTCCGATTCCAGCCTATACCCCAAATACAGTCAGTCCTATTTGATCGGTTGCCCCATCCCGCGAGACCCCGTCACCTATCGTCTCTCCCTCTACCGACTGACCGGAACCACCACACCATAGACACAGACAGACACAGACGCTGACAGGTATCCAGCCCGCCCGCCCCCTCTTCCCTCCCTCTCTCCCCTTCCCCCCCGTCCCCCCCGTCCCCTCCACCCGCTGCCGCCGCCCGCACCTGCACCTACCTAGTTACCCACCACACAACCATCTCCCCCACCCGCCTCCCCCTTTTACCTCTCCCATACCTCACCACCAGGTTGCCTCCAACAAAGCATCCCAACCACTACAACCCATCTTATTCTCTACCATTCTACCTTCCTCCTTTACCTCACCCCCTTCCCTCCCTCCTTCTACACCCCACCCACCCGTAAGTCATCCCCGTCCCATCCCATCCCCATCCACCTCCCTCACCACGTCCTCTGCAACCCCCTCCTCGCCGTCACCACCACCTCCACCACCACCACCACCCCACCACGTCAGCACAGCCGTGGGAAACGACAGGAGCAATCGCGCGCTCCCCCCTTCCCTTCCACCTCCCCCCCCCTCAGTTCCGACCTTCCTCACCTTCCTCGGCCAACTGGCACCGCGTCAGATAGCGTCCACACCTCCTCCTTCCTTCCTTCCTTCCCTCTACAGTGCGCATACTCTCCTCCCGTTCGCATCGACGACGCGACAGCGACTGGCCATCATCACAAACGCGTGCATGACACGTCGACCGAGGCCTTTACGACCCGCATCAACTGTCACGCACGCGCCAGGTGGTCTCTCCTTGTCTCCTCCGTCTCTCCTATCCCTTACTCCCTCCTTCCCCCCCTCCGATCGAGAGTTTCGCTGACGTCGCGTCTTTGCTCCAACCACTTTGTTGCATCCATCCTCGTTCTATCAACACCTATCTCGCGTGCCGTCACCCCTTCCTCTCCCTTGCCCATCAACTCGTGCACTGCATTGCATCCATACAGGCTTCCTTAACTGTGAGTGGGGGAAATCACACCAGTGACGTGTCCAATGGCATATACGCGCGCGTCAGCAGCGGATGACGGGAAAGGAGGGGTGGGGGGCGAGCGTGCATATCTCCATCTCTCCTACCCTCCTGCAACCTGCGACCATGCACAAGGATGTCTGCGCGTGGATGCTGGTCACCTCTCACGAGCGGATGTTGTATGCTATCGCTGCTGCTTGGCCGTGTCACACTAGGTCGGGAGAGACTCCCGCCATCAGTGATTTGGCCTAGCGGATACGCGTATTTCGCTCCGCTCCCTTTTCACCTCGCCTGTGCGTGATTGTGTGCTGACGCTTTGTTCTTCTCAACTGTTCTACCTCGATCCACGCACAACGCTTATCTTCAACTCTCATATTCCACCTCAACCACCCAGATGTCTGCTACCCGTGAAGACTCTGTCTACCTCGCCAAGCTCGCTGAGCAGGCTGAGCGTTATGAGGGTGAGTCCATGTCCATCCTATGTAGTGGACGCCCCCTGACTTTCCCCCAGAGATGGTCGAGAACATGAAGGCCGTCGCCTCGTCCGACAAGGAGCTCACTGTCGAGGAACGCAACCTCCTCTCTGTCGCGTACAAGAACGTCATTGGTGCCCGCCGTGCTTCGTGGCGCATTGTCTCCTCTATCGAGCAGAAGGAGGAGTCCAAGGGCAACGAGGCCCAGGTCTCGATGATCAAGAGCTACCGGGAGAAGATTGAGGCCGAGCTTGCCAAGATCTGCAAGGACATCCTCGAGGTCCTCGACAAGCACCTCATCCCCTCGGCCGCCTCTGGCGAGTCCAAGGTCTTCTACCACAAGATGATGGGAGACTACCACCGCTACCTTGCCGAGTTTGCCACTGGCGACAAGCGCAAGGACTCGGCCGACAAGTCGCTCGAGGCCTACAAGGCCGCCTCGGACGTTGCCGTCACCGAGCTGCCCCCGACGCACCCCATCCGTCTCGGCCTCGCCCTCAACTTTTCGGTCTTCTACTACGAGATCCTCAACTCCCCAGACCGCGCCTGCCACCTCGCCAAGCAGGCATTCGACGACGCCATCGCCGAGCTCGACACCCTGTCGGAGGAGTCCTACAAGGACTCGACCCTCATCATGCAGCTCCTCCGCGACAACCTCACCCTCTGGACTTCGGACATGCAGGACAACGGTGGGTAGTTTTGGAAGGGTTATAGCTAACCCGCAGCCGAGGACGTCAAGAAGGACGATGAGGTCAAGGAGGATGCCCCTGCGGCTTAAATGAGAGAGAGAGCATGAACAACGAGTCTGGCGATACCGGTATCACTTGGGACAACTTTGATTAACGCATCTGCTTTCTTCCAACCGCATTTGTCTCTAGGTGCTTTTGGTTCGCCCTGCCGTTCCCCCCCTGGTGTTTTCTTTTATTTCCCCTGTCCCTTTTCCTTTCCCCTCCCCCACTTTCCCAAGCCGACGCCGCCGCCAATGAATACTATTTCAGACAGGTCCGGTGTATACTCGTGTCTAATGAAGCGTCTGCAGTGCCGAGCCGGGCGAGCGTGAGCGCGAGCGTCAGCGAGCGCTCACGCGAAGGGTGAAGGGCGAGCAGTGAGAGGCAGAGCAGTGAGAGGCAGAGCAGTGAGAGGCAGAGCAGTGAGCGGTCAGCCGCGAGGAAACGAGCAGCGAGCAGTGCACGGTCAGCGGCGAGAGGCAGCGAGGCAGCGGTCAGTGGCGAGGAAATGAGCAGTGGGCAGTGAGCAGTGAGCAGTGAGCAGTGAGCAG